>JAUEKU010101177.1:0-12925 GCA_032274805.1 Gypsophila paniculata
TAAAGTAGATTGTGTGGATGAGATTGGTTGAAAATTGACAAAAATAGAAATGAGAAGAAGATAGTGGAATTTCCATTGTAAGAAAGTGGGAACATCTTAGTGAAATGAAGGGAGTATATTATTTGTAAAATTGTCAAAATTCAACAGCGTTTAATACATTTGGTGCGAATATAAAGTAATACTATAAGAATGGGATTCATCTTTATTTTACATTCACTTATCTTTCTTCACTTTGTGTCAATAACATTGCAATTGACAATTTTTTTCGAATAGTTTCTCATTTCTCTCACCCATATAATTTTTTTTTTTATAAATAATGAATAAATGGAGTAAAGAAAATCACAAAATATATAATATTTAATTTGATTTTGATAAGAAAATGTCGGAGATATTGTCGAAAGAAGAATGTCTTTAACGATATTTTTGTGTCAAAAACAAAATGAAGAATAACATAGAAACAAAACAAATGGCTTATGACTCTTTAAGCCCTACTCAAACTTGACTTATGCTTGATTGCTTGGTAGTCCCAAGTAATGGGTTTAATTATGAAATAAATAAAAAAGAATCTTTACTTTATTGCCTTCACTACCTACCTATCTTGGTCCACAAAAATCTATATTTCTAAAATACATGAAAGGTTGATATTTTAGTGGTGAGTAAGACATAGTAATCACTATGACCAAACGTGACTACTAAGATAGATCATCATTATAATTTTAAAAAAAAATATAATGTAAAAATTATTTTGGAAGTTGTATAAAATGTTACAAATCTTCGCTAAGGAAAGAAGACGTGAAGTTATTTTGATATAAACGATGAATTTTTTTAACCGTTCGTTTACAAATCTGTTAAGATATGCAATTATTCTACTATAGTATTGTGTAATTTTCATTTTCAATAATTTTACCTGTACTAGCAGAATTAATTAATCCACAAACTACAGGTATATAATATATGTAATTTTGTATAATACAGAGTTAGTAATTCGAAAAGTTTTTCCAAGGATAAGATTGTCGCTTTGGATATTGGATCATATTCAATTCAGTGCTAGTTGGAGTAATTAAAGTGTGTTTAGCACATTAAAAAATCCGAATATTTTAATAATTAAGTAAACTTGTCTCACAACAAACCGACAACGACAGGGTGTCCTTTTCCCACCATTTTTGGCCCAACATACCATTTTATAACCATATTTAAATTTAAATTTAAATGTAATATAATAATGCGCGGGAATCTCACGTAAAAATTAGTTTTAATCCGTTAGTGTGCCGTTAATTAACTGTCAAGTGTGCCAACTGTGTACATGGGCCCCACAGTTTAACACGTCATTAGAGTTCTTTTGTCGTCTTCTGCCTGATATTTTGAAGCTCCAAAAGTTGCCACATATTCACCAAGCATTGTTTCATCGTTGTGTTTGTCTGATGTTTGGCCCATAGTATTTGTTTTAGCATAAAATGAAGATGCCCAATTAAAGAAAGTTTTGTTCTGGTGGTTTAGACGGAGATATTTTAGACGATGGGTCTTAGATTTGAATTTATTTTTTCGGTCGTTGTATTCATTTTTTGTCTTATTTTACACAAATAAAATTCAATTGAACTGAAAATAAGTAAAATATATTCCCTCCATTTTACCATTTTTATCTCACTTTCTTTAAAATGAAATTTTATGGTATCTTCTCATTTGTAAAACTTTCATTTTTTTGTTAATTGTTTAATATTTCACCCAACAACACAGCCTTTTAAAATTATTTATTAATATTATTTTTACTCGCACAACATTTTAAAATTATATATTAATATTTATCCTCACTTGCACCACCTTTATCTTTTATTTATTAATTTTCCTTAATTTATGTGTCATATCGAAATGGGAAGAAAAAGTTAGAATAGAGAAAGTAGATCTTACATTTTGTATAAAGTAGTACGGTACTCCGTATATCGTTAATTTAACTTCATAAAATTCATAAATCAACATATAGGAAATAATATCTCATTGAAAATTACAAAAGTTACTATATACTCCGTAGTTTAGTTTTCGTGATATTAGATTATCTTGAACAGGAAAATTGTTAAATTAGTTAGACCAAAGGATTATTCTTTTAGAGAGTAATTATATATTAACACGTTATTTACGTATGACGTATAGCAATTTATGATAACCAGAACATTGCAAACATTGTAATGCTTGCTGTAACATTATCAAGTAAAATATAACAACTTTTAGATCTTAAAATAATTACAAATTTTTTCAATAAGATCAAAATAAATATTACTCTCTCCGTTTCAGTCATCCATATATTTTCAATTAGGAGATTATACCACCGGTGGTACTATAATACTTCGTATCTTTTATGTTTTTTGAGAGTTTTTATAAAGTTTTAGAGTTTTTCTTTAAAATTGGTGTGTTTTGAATTAAATTTTCTGAGTTGCAATATTCACTCAAAAACTTACAATATAACTCGGAAACTTTTGTAAACTCAAAAACTATGTACATATGTTCAACAAAACTAGAAATGGTTGTACCATGCTACTATACCATCGGTGGTATAATAGTTTTTGTGCACCCCACTGGTCCACGTCACTTTATTTTCTTATTTTTCGTAATTTTTCACAAAGCAGCTTTTTGAGGTGAAGGGCCTGTTTGGCCAAGCTTTTATAAAAGTGTTTTTGTTTATTAAAAGCATTTTTCCTATAAACAGTTTCTCATAAAAATTGGATGTGTTTGGCCTAAATTTATATAAAACTATTTATTTTAAGCTATAGTGTTTGGCCTAAGTAGTTTAAACTAGTTATGTTCTTTCAATATATCATTAGTGTTATTTTTTAGTAGTAGAAGCAAAAACCTTAAATCATACCGTAACTTTTGTTTTTTAGGCTTATTTTCTATTTTCAGCTTTTTAAAAATAGTTTTATAGGACATCAAAATTGATGTTCGGCCTAACTTATGTTTCTTAAGTGGAAAAACACTTCTAAAAGCTTAACCAAATACCGCTAACTATCCGAACCGAAGTATCCATGACCCAGCCGAGTCGGACACTTGGGGTGGGCTAAGGCTTAACCCCAAGGCCCAAATGATCAATCATCAGTTTGGATATCCACTCGACGACACTTGTCCAACACTTTTATCAACTCTGCTTTTCACCTGGGATATTCTAGTAATCTCTAGACAATGTATATCTAATAATATCTCATGCATCCACATCTCAACTCTTCTCCCACGTTCTTCATCCTTCTTCAACATTCGCCACGTCTCACTTCACCTCCTTATATATATATCCACACTCTCCCCTCCACTCTCTTCATCACATACCTAACAAAAACATCTTCACTAAACACACTCTTCTAAACTAACAAACAAACAAACATGTCTTTGATACCAAGCAACTTCTTCGGGGGTCGTCGTAGCAACATCTTCGACCCTTTTTCCCTCGACCTATGGGACCCCTTCCCATCCTTCCCTAGGACCGACGTCTCTGATGAGACGTCGGTCTTTGCCAACGCGCGCATGGACTGGCGTGAGACGCCAGACGCGCACGTCTTCCAGGCAGACTTGCCTGGGGTGAAGAAGGAAGAGGTCAAGGTCGAGGTTGAGGATGGGAATGTGCTTAGGATTAGTGGGCAGAGAGCTAAGGAGAAGGAGGAGAAGACCGACACGTGGCATCGTGTCGAGAGGAGCTCGGGACAGTTCTTGAGGAAGTTTAGGTTGCCTGAGAATGCTAAGGTTGAGGAGGTTAAGGCTGCGTTGGAAAATGGTGTGTTGACTGTTACTATTCCTAAGGTTGAGCAGAAGAAGCCTGAACTCAAGTCTATTACTGTCGATTAATTAAGTCGTAGATAGAAAGAAAATGTTGTTTTAATGTCGTAAGTTATATTCGGTCATGTTGTAGGGACTTGTAGTGTTAATGAAGGGTATGACTTATGACTTTATGAGGATGAAAAGAAGGAACTCTTGTGTTTGATGTTTGGTATTGTAATGTTTTACATGTCTATGTATGTAGTGTGGATGTACTCTCGTATTATTATGTGGAATATAATGGCGTTTTAATACTCCTTGAGTATCCTCTATTCTATTTCTATATGATCTTTAAGTTCTTAGATCTTTACGTTACGTTGCATACCGTTGATTAGTTCCCTTCATAAGTTTGATTGTTCGAAATCTGTGTACATAAAAAGAACAGGCAGTTGATATTTTGAAGTAACCGGGATATTAATTGCGTACAGTCATCTGATTTAGACATTGGTTGGTGGATTGTCGTCTCATTGCAATCGGTTTGTGGGCAACTGTCGTCTCCACACGGGTAAAACTTTGCTCCAAATTCTCAATTGGTATTTTATAGAGCTTTTACCTTCCCAAATGAGACCATATTATTATAAATCTTAGAATTTTTTTGTTCAGAAGAGTTGTAAATATGATACTTAATATTTTTTTTGTCCAAAAGAACCTAAAATTTACGTTTGGTTGTAGGATAGTACCAAAATTCAATTTCCGTAAAAAAAGTCAACTTTCCGTCTTGACTTAACGGAAAACCTAAATTTTTTATAAAAATATTTTCTTAATCATTAAATACAACTCCTTACAATTCAACTTCTATCATTTATCAAACTCCCCAACAATCTATAAATCATTTTTAATTTGCTCCCCAACAAATTAAATAAGTAAAGTCCATTTTTAATTTGCTCTCCATTTTTAATTTGTTGACATAATTATTGACTTTTTTTGACGGAAAACGTTATTTGGTACCATTCGACAACCAAACGTAAATTTTAGGTATCTTTGGGCAAAAAAAAAATGTTAGATACCATATTTACAACTCGCCTAAATGTTAAGTATCTTCTGACAAAAAATCTTAAATCTTATAATAAGATCACTCATATGATAATGGCCCTTATTTATTTCTTTGAGCGTTTGTAGTGTAGTTTTATGGTAAGATAGACTTACTGTATACATCCTGTACCTTAAAAGAAAGATCGTCGGAAAAAAAATGCAAGAAAACTCAATTGTTTAAAGAAAAATTTCACAATAATAATTACGGCCCAAACATAGGAAGTTTCACATTAACCTTAACTCTACGACTCAAACAATCAAAAATCACAATCACACCAAAACGACGTCGTTTCATCAGTCAAACCACACACTAAGTCTCTCTCAAAGTCAAACCTTCATCATCATCGATCATTTTTACACCAAGTGTAGTTACAATTTGATTGAGTGTTGAAAATGGAGTTAAATTTCATTCAATTGATTATAATCATCTTCATTTTAATCACTCCGTCAATTGTTTCTTCAACTCATTTGATTTCTAATCCATTTATTGGCATCTCACCTGAAGGTAATTCTTCGACATTGTATCGTTCACAAATTCTCAAATAAGACGCTCTAGTCTAACTACCTATTTAATACGCCTTCCATTTAGTAACTGTCTGACAATTTAGTAAGTGAAAGACGGTCTCTCACTAGACTAACTCTATTTAGTATGACACAAATACTTGCGTAAGACAGTCTCACGATAAGATTATCGTGACACCTCTAGTAAGAATTTATTTTAATAATTTTTTATTTGTTTTATAGCGTGAGACCGTCTCACAAGAGACTAACTGTTGATCATTATTGTGTGTTTAGATGAGAGTTATTCACGATAAGATTATCGTGACACCTCTAGTAAGAATTTATTTTAATATTTTTTTATTTGTTTTATAGAGTGAGACCGTCTCACAAGAGACTAACGGTTGATCATTGTTGTGTGTTTAGATGAGAGTTATTACAGGAGTGGATCGAATTCGATCAATTGTAAAGACGGATCGAAGAAGATTGATCTTAGACAGCTGAATGATGACTTCTGTGATTGCGTTGACGGTTCCGATGAGCCTGGTAATTGTTGTTTCATTGAAGCTATGCTGTGTAATAATGCATTTATGCTGAATTACTTCGAATTTCGTGAGCTAAACCCTAGAATTATAGTGTTTAATGTGAGGACTTAGAAGTACTGCATTTTGAGCTATGCTGTTGGTTTGTCGATTGGTTTTGGAATGGAACTCGTAGTGTCGAGGTTTGTAACCTCTCGTTGAAGGGGGTGTAGCTTATAGATTGACCAAATTATGATGTACTTGTCTCAAATTTCAGTGTATGAGAGAAATAGTGTAATTAGTAGAGTATTGTCGGTTGGTTTTGGAGTGGAACTCATAGAGTCGAGTGTGTTATCCTTCGTTCTGAGTAGTGTAGCTCATACATTGACCAAATTATGATGTACTTCAGTGTATAAGCGAAATTGTGTGATTAATGGAGTTATTGTGTGCGAGGCTGCAAGTTTGATGTGACTAAGTTGTGCATCTGCAGGGACGTCTGCGTGCCCAAATGGGAGGTTTTATTGTCGTAATGCAGGGCATATGCCGATTGTGGTGTTCTCTTCTCGAGTGAATGACGGTATCTGTGGTAAGTACTTGACTAGGATTTAAATATTATTGTGAATGCTGTTATTTTTTCACCTGGCTTATTAGTTATTTAGCACGTATCAAGACTTTTATTCCATTAGTGTAGATTGTTGTGACGGAAGTGATGAGTATGATGGTAAAGTTACGTGCCCTAATGCGTGTTGGGAAGCTGGGAAAATGGCGAGGGGTAAGTTGAAGAAAAAGATTGCGACATATGAAGAGGGCGTTATTATGCGGAGAAAGGAAATCGAGCAAGCCAAGCTGGCATTTGCTAAAGATGAGGCTGAATTGTCTAAGCTCAAGGGTGAGGAGAAAACGCTTAAAGGCTTCGTTCAACAGCTAAAGGGTACGCTCCACCTTGCTTTTAATGTTTTTACTACTTCAAGATGGTTTTAATGGTTTTGCACCTTCCATTATCAAGACTAGGACTAGCAACATTGTTGTTCGCTCTCTTCTTTGCATGTCTCTTCTTTGCATGTTGTAATTGTGTGTGAATGGCACATGTATGCAACATGATGAGCATGTGTCCAAATGTCGATATTATCCATTATTTAGCTTAAGATGAATCTTTGACGCCTTGTTTGGATAGCAAAATAGGAGGGAAGGGGAGGGGAGGGGGAAGGAGGGAAGAGGAGGGGAGGGGGAATGAGGGTGATCAATTTTCCCTCAAAATCTTTCCTTTGATGGAGGGGAAATAAAATGCCTTAGAGGAGGGAAATGGTGGGATTCATTTTCCCTCCCCCTCCAAATCCCCCAGCCCCATTTTACTAACCAAACAACGGAATTTCAATCCCTCCAAATTCCTCCCCTCCCTTTCCCTCCAAATCCACCTATCCAAAACACACCCTGAGTGTCTTTCTGGTCTGCATGCTGGCATGGCTACTTGGGGGTTGTGGGAATGTGAAGTGTCTAACATGGAACCTAGGGATGGGTCTTGAGAAGAATTTGAGCAACAGAAGTTGTCTTTCCACGACTTTTAAAAACTTCTGTTAATGATAATTGGAGGTTTGGAGCTTTTCCTAAAAATCATTTCTGCAAGTTTCGTACTCTCGTGTGATACATATCGGAGAGAGAGACAGTTGAAAGCTTGTAAATGGCAAAACCATGTCAATTTGCTGAGTGGCAGCTCTCGCCTACATGTTCAATGTAGGGGTTTTGTAGCACTATACTTGGAGAAGATGAAGTACAAAAACAGTGCTGTTATGACTTACTTTTTCTGAATTGTAGCGTCTAATCAGAAACCTAGTGTTAAGGTTACAGCTAGTGCTTATTGATGTTGTCTACTTATCTTGTAGACCGTAAAGAACAGATTGAAAAGCAGGAGGAGAAAGAGCGTTTAGAGAAAGAAAAAGAAGAGAAGCTCAGGAAAGAAGCAGAAAAGGACCCTGATCAAGATAAAACAGAATATGACCCTGAAGTAGATAGTGCATTAGAAGAACACACTGATACTACAAATGATGATGTTATGGGCAACATTAAGGATTCCACTGAGCAGGTTTGGCTGAATACGCATTACTGGATTTTCTTGTCACTAATTTCATTAGTTTTTGCATTTTCTTATCCAATCATCCATGTGAGTCAGTCTTGTAATTCTGCTGGAAACTATGAGCAATTTCGGTTTATAGTAATATTGGTGACTGCGTTTTTCATTTCCAAAGGAGCTGAAGAATCACTTTTGTTCGGCAATGGAATAGGATGGGAAAGTAAAATGGCTCACTATTCCACACTTCTTATAAAGTGGAATAACTATAGGAGTTATCAATTCGATTCTCTACCAATATCATTATTATCGTCTGGATAATTGGATCGATTTCAGGTTCGATCCTGGCTCAGGATGAACGCTGGCTGCGGGGAAGGGTCTTTGAAAATCCTTCGATGAATTTTTCAAGAAAACACGTTTTTATGTTGCATCGACCATCGATAATAAGATTGCATATATTTAACCTCTTTTTGTAATCCTAGGTGGAAACCTTTTGGGTGATCTTATATAGTTATACAGTAATAATGAGCGCGCTTAATGGTCATAAAACTCCTAATAGTCTTCTGATGGCGAAGGGGTTCTTCCTTTTCTCTATTTAAATCTGAATGATTGTGGGTGATTAGAGTATCTGGTTCCATCTTAAGAATTTGAAAAATTGTATGTGGTCTTGCATCATTCCTTATGATTATGTGTTCATAGTCACATAACATCCGCTTTGTATAGCTAAATGCATCTCTAAGAGGTATCCGCTCAAAGCGGAATGAGGATATGCAAATGTACGCATTCTTTCCTCTCCTTAAGGAGTTATATTGTTTCCGAAAATCCCGTAATAAAAATGTGACCGTCTTCCATTGCTTCCTTAGGTCCATTATACTCCAGACATCAATGACAGTTGTCACAGTACCATATTTTCTCAAGGTTTTCTAATATTATACTTTCTCCTTTCCATTCAATTGTATACGTTTTTATTTTTTTTGTGAGGAGTAATTTTAATCAAACGTGTACAATAGGTTGAAATGGAAGAATTATTTTTGAGGTGCCTATATTTTTCTCTTTTTTTAGTTCTTATTTTCTGGTTTACCTTCCTCTCTACATAGGATCTTGAAGAAGTGGTGGCATCCGAAGTTCAAAATGACATTCAGTCTGAAGTGGAAGTATCTCCTAGTAACGAAGTTGAGCTGGTAATTAACAGCTTCAACCTCTGGCAATACCCCCTCTCTTTAGGGATGAATAGAAATTTCGATTCACATGACTGACACGGTTCTTCTAACATTTCAGGCTTCAGAAGAGAACGATGTGGATCTGAATGATGCTTCTGTCTCTGATCATGAAAACAAGGTAGGTAATTTGAGCAGCCAGTCAATATTTAAACTTCCCAGTGTACCCTAGAACAGTTTATGTCCTTAACAGTGCTATGTTTCCCCTAGCTTATGTCCTCAGGCACCAAAAACTGATTTCCCATTTGTAGCATTTGAGGTTTAGAAAGGCTACCTATAGAACAGTTTATGTAATTTGTTTTGGCTTTCTTCTTGTTAAAACATGTTACTCGATATAAAATTTGGAGTGCCTGTGTGCATCTTGCAGCAAGAGACACCTGAAGATACGGAAGGATTGTCCAAGGAAGAACTAGGGCGCTTGGTTGCTTCTCGCTGGACGGGTGAAAAGGCTGATCACAAAACTGATGGAATTGCTGATATTGAAAATACGGATGATGGGATGCCGAAAGATGTGCCCGATGAAGATTACACTGGCTATGCTTCAGAGTTTGACGATGACCATAAATATGATGAAAATGATGCTGTCGACCATAAATACGATGAAAATGATTTTGATGATCACTTAAATGATGATCTTGCTGCAGAAGATCACGTTGATTCAAGCTCTTACAAATCAGATTCTGACGATGAATCAGGTGTGTTTCATCTTTATCAACTACTTAAAGAGTTGTCAAAATTCTCGGCATCATACTGTACTCATATCTTCTTTTTTTCTCTTGTTCCCTGGCTTGATTGATTTTGTGATGTATAAGACATAGCACTCTCAAGTAATCCTTCTTGGCTGGAGAAAATACAGAAGACTGTGAAGAATTTTTTGCATGGTTTTAATTTGTTTCAGAAGCCTTTGAATATAACAGGTTTGTGTTCCAACAGTTTAGTTTGTTAAATTGAGTATATGTCTGGTTGCGAATAAGTGGTATAAAAACTTCCTAGATAAGAGTCCCACATACGCTATACTGAAGTTTGTGCTTCTCACTTTTTAGATGCTGCTCAAGTTCGTAAGGAATATCATGAATCAAGTGCCAAATTGTCGAAAATACAGTCAAGAATTTCAACCTTATCTGATAAATTAAAACTTGACTTTGGTGAGTATACATTTGACTTGAAATGAAATCCTCTTAATGTTCAGTTGAAGTTTATCTGTCAGTCCTGCACACTGACAAACCAAAACAGGAGTTATGGATTCTAATTTTGGCTGCATGCAGGGCCAGAAAAGGAATTCTATTCATTTTATGATCGCTGTTTCGAAAGCAAACAAAACAAGTAATCACTACGCCCTTTCAAAATGCTTCTGTTTTATGTCCTTGATGGCTTGGGATTTGGCGGTGTGTCTATATCTATTATTTTAACCCCACTGAAATTACTAGATCACTGATAGGGTGCCGCACCTGGCAGCTCTACCATTAACATGTTGTTAGTTTGCGGGGATTTAAATGCTTTGCATCACAGTGTCAATCCTTCGTTCTTTGTGATGTTTGATTACTCGCCTTATTGACTTCGTGACCTCTAAAGTAGCTGCGGATAGTTATACTACATGAGGGGCAACAAAAAATTTATTCTAACAAGTTGGCAACTAAAATTAAAAGAACTATAAATTGGATATGACCGTGGTTTAACATTTAGAGTTGAATTATGTTTAGAAATTGCTGTTTTCACTGCCTTAAGTATTCATTTGTTCTCACTCTTCAGATATGTTTACAAGGTTTGCCCGTTCAAAAAGGCTACCCAGGAGGAGGGACACATGACCACGCGTTTGGGGTATGTTAGTCATGCTTCTTTTCACTTGCTGTGCAGAGATATATTGCTCTCCGGAAGGCTATAAACCTTTTTTAAGGGGTTGGGCAAATTACACTGGAAAATTCAAATCTTTCCTATGTGGCTTTTTCTGAGAAAATTATTTCGTGCTAACGTTACATTTTGCCATATTTCTGGCAACACTATGATGCAGGCACTGGGAGAAATTTGAGGAGTCCTACAAAGTCATGCTCTTTTCAAATGGTGATAAATGCTGGAACGGACCTGATAGAAGTATGAGGGTAAGTCTTTAATGACAAGTTGACAATCTACCTCTTGGAACGGGTGCTTTCAGCAATGACTTTTGAAATGTTTGTTACGTGCCGAAGCTGATGTGCATTCTTAATACCTTTTGCTCTTAAGATATGCATGGTATTTCTATTTATCATCATGAGCTGGTGTTTCTTGATGGTGAAGAGATATACATCACATAATCTTTGAGTTGTTGATTCACTGCCATTTGTTTTTTCAGGTCAAGCTCAGGTGTGGTCTGAAGAACGAGGTTACTGACGTAGATGAGCCAAGCCGTTGCGAGTACTCTCTCTTGCTTTCTTTCTCTCTGTGTGGTAACCTAATGCTCTCTGTCTGTAGTGAATGCATCATGTAACTTAATGTTCTCACTGCAGGTACGTTGCTTTGCTGTCCACTCCAACTGCGTGTCATGAAGATAAACTCCTGGTAATCCTAGTTTGTTTTGCTGTGGAATTATATGTTGTCCTTTATTCTGAGCCGAAGTCATCTGATGCGTGTGAAAATGACCTGTAAATGTGGTAGGAATTGAAACAAAAGTTGAGTGACTTGAACAAACAGCAGCCGCGAAATCATGATGAGCTTTAGATTCCCAGAAATTGATCTAGAAGTGTAAAGTGGTGGTATACAATTACAAGCTCATCCCTTTCTAACGGGTTCCACTCAAGTTGGCGATATAGCCTCAAGGTTGCAGAATGGTTGAAGTTCCGAAGTAGTTTTTGCAGCTGTAGCTCTTGAGCAATACTAGCTTTTAGGCTCTTGGATCCTAATATACACACTGGCGCGGACCGAATATGTATGATCCTGATATTGGTGACTGCTCTTTTGAGTCGTTGAGAACGGCGAGAAATTATTCTTTGATATAAATTTTCGTCAATTTGAGCTTGAAAGTACTCAGTACCACACATCAACAGCCCTCTCCACCTCTTCCTCTTTCCCCCTCATTCTTGCTCTTCTACTCGTAACTGTAGCTAGCTTTCTGCCTGTTCCACTGGGGAAATAAGTTGCCCATTGCAAATTTACAATCTATTACTATTGCCTTAGACATCCTATAGTCATTAATCTGGTTTCTGCATGTTCGAAAACGGCTCTTGTAACGCCATTTAACAAACATGCTGTGAATTATTGTAAAACCGAGACCTAGGCCGCATATGAGTGGAGGAAGCTGAGTCCACATATACAAGCCCAAGAAAGTTTCATCCTAAAATCAATTGGTAATGGAAGGAATAACCAGACTAACCACTTTTCTTATAAAGTGGTCATGTTTTTTCCTCACTACCTAACGTGGTTGACTTGAGATGGAAATAGTGTACGATTTTACTATGCAGGTAAAACTTTACGCAAAATGATGTCTCCTCACCAAATAACAAATGGTAAAAACTACTCCGTAGTCCGTACTCCGTAACACCAAACATGTATGCACCGGATGTACACAAATAATAACTCTATATTTCTATGTTATTGTTACCGAATAATTCATATAATCGATTTTGCGTCTCCTCATCCATTAACTGAAACTAATCATTAGAAACAACACAAATATATGTGTTGATTAAACCATGAACATAACCCAAATTTTCAAATCATAAATTTTTATCCTTGTATAAAATCATAATGTCTCGATATGCCTTAACATGATTTCTACAAAGGCACGCCTCGGTTGATGGGCTGCTCATCATGGGACAACCTTTGACATT
>JAUEKU010101398.1:0-12920 GCA_032274805.1 Gypsophila paniculata
CTTCCCTCACTATTGGAGGATTTGAGAGAGGAAACAGGAAAAATGAGATATGTGGAACAAAGGTATAACTTCAAGACATGAGAACCTTTGCTCTGTTTTTTATTTTTTTTTATTTGGCAGATATCGTCATTGTTGTCCTCCTATTAATCTGGTTTTATCAAAGAGTGTACCTTTCCATCTTAAGCTGTATATTCTCAAGCAGCAAATATATGCGCGCGTACCAAACGTAAGAACAAAGAATCGCTATTCTGACTGGAACACCAATCTGATCGAGCTAACAGCAATTAAACTCAGGTGAGACAGATGGCTTTTAGTTCTGCTAAGTTCAGCAGCTTATCCGCCAATTTCTATTAGCTAAAGCCCAGACTTGCATGCACTATCATAACTCCGGCGCTAAAACTAATTGGTACAATGCTAGTTTGCTTTTCTGTCAAATGATTTCTATAAGCTAAAAGCCCAGCAATTACAAACACCACCATAAATGCCTTCCAATCGAATAATAGCGCGGTTCTCCACACATATAAGACTTGGTGACTCCTGGTTTTGCAACTTAATGTCTTGATCTCTACTATTTGAAATCGGACAGTAAATAGGCACTAGCAGATCCATTATCTCCCTTCTCGTCATTCAGCTATGATACATTATATGCCAGTAAAATATTACCTCGGCTAATTATTGTAAGAACAGAGAAAACTCACTCCCTCTCTCTTATACACACAATGAACGCGTTCCCTGAATCTCTAATTAATCTACAAGTGAAACTATACAACATACGCATTGTATGCAACATTTTTATATGCATAATGTTCTCCGTTAGTCGGACACACATCAAAATTTCAATAACTATATGCTGCGTTGCCTTTAACAAATCATACGACTTTTAAACAAAACAGCAACACTTCCCACTCCCCAGTACAAGATCAAATGTACGCAGCCTTACGCATCAGTGATAATAACACAGAACCAATGAAACTCATATGTGACGCAAAATGTATAAAATGAAATGCACCAAAGAAATCCGACATCAACGAAACACGTTGATCAGTGATAATAACACAAAACTGATGAAACTCATATGTGACGAAAAATGTATCAAATGAAATGCACTAAAGAAATCCGACATCAACGAAACACGTTGATCAGTGATAATAACACAGAACTAAAGAAACTCATATGTGACGCAAAATGTATCAAATGAAATGCACTAAAGAAATCCGACATCAACGAAACACGTTGATCAGTAATTATAACACAGAACTAAAGAAACTCATATGTGACGCAAAATGTATCAAATGAAATGCGCTAAAGAAATCCGACATCAACGAAACACGATTCATAACGACCTAATCAAGGCGATTTCAGTACAAAATCTTCAATCTCAATTATATTTGCGCGGTAATTTTACAAAATTACAACATTAAATCAAAACATAAACAACAAAGAAATTGAATACTTTAAATTGATTATGGCTACATTTTTAAGTGAATTGACAACAGTAATTGAAACATAAGCAAATAATTGGATTGATAATTGAAAGTTAGGGTTTGAAGTTGTTCACCTCAAAATCAGCAGCTGATTTTTCCCCAATTATTATTAACCACTTAACCGTTTTGTTCATTTTAGTTGTTCAATCGCTTACGGTTTTTACTCAAACGTATAATTGACAGGTATACGATACGAAATATTTTTGAGAAAAAGTATTAAGTTTGAGTGATAATCGTATGCGAAAGAATAATTACTTAGAATTACAATAATTGACTGTCATTCTCTTCGAACTAGGGAAATTAGAATTAATTATCACTAATAATTAGTCATATGATATCTCGAAGATAATTATTATTACCATTTTTAAATACTTTAAATTAATCGTAATATGCGTTAAATTGATTATAAAACTCATTAAATTGATGTTTGATAACATAAATAGTTAACAATATTATATTAATTATTTTAGTGTTTATGCTAACCATTTTTAGAACCACAAAGAACGTTGAACCGATAACAATAAGTTTTAAACCGGTTATTTTACTCACAAGTACTCTGTCATACAAAAATATTTTTGGGAAATTCTCATTGGTACCCTTATGTTTTTTGTTTTTCTCACTTGTACCCTTTGTTTTTTAGAAACATCACTTGTGCCCCTGAACTTTAGTGTTGATTCTCAATCACGCCCAAAGGTTATACTCCAATAATTTTTACTCCATTAATTGACGATATGATGATTAATTAGCTCGAATTGACCTTCATTCACCATAGTAGATACATTTAAAACCTATCTACCTTAAGAAAAATTGATTTTTCATAATTTTTTTCCAAGATATATAATTATTGTATGATGAAAAAAAGTAATTTTTTTTAAAGTGTTTAGGTTTAATGGTGATTATTAAATTTAATAGAAGTCAAATTGAGGTTAGTTAATTGCTACATCATTATTTAACGGAGTAAAACTAACCGGAGTATAACGTTTGGGCATGAATGAAAATCATCCATAAAGTTTAGGGGCATAAGTGGTATTTCTGAAAAATAATGGGTACGACTGAGAAAAGCGAAAAACTCAATGGTACCAATGAGAATATCCCAATATTTTTTTCCTTCAACTAAGAAAAAAAAAATATGAATCTTTAATCCAAAACAGCGAAATGATCACTTATTAATCACAAATAAATCGTCCTATATACACGTAAGACGATGTCATATGAGGCTAAATAAAATCTGTTATAAATAACAAGATAAAACAAGTGAAGTAGTACTGTAGTTGTTTAAAAACCAACCATGTCACACATCAACAGTATGATCTCAAGTACACTAGTTCTAGTTGGTCCCACCAAAACCACAAAATTTCATTCTATTCTTCAACTGAACTCAACCAAATTTCATAAAATTATTAATAATGATAACAGGAGTAGAAGATCATTGACAATAGTTGTTGGAGCGGCGTCGTCATCGCCGTCTGTTGAGAGAGCAACAGACGGCGATGACGACGAAGAAGCTCAGGAAGTAATGTCAGGGTCAGAAGTGGTAAGGAAGTTTTATGAGGGAATTAACAGACATGAACTTGGTGATGTTGAGGATCTCATTGCTGTAAATTGTGTTTATGAGGACCTTATCTTTCCTCATCCTTTTGTTGGTCGTAAGGTACAAATTTTTTTATTAATTCTCGTATAAGATCATCTTATTTTAACTTATAGTAATATATGATCATATTTCACCTAGTTTATTGTGCCTTTTTACATTATCTTTAGTGATGTTTATAGTAGGATTTGCCACCTTTGGTTATAAAGCCTATTTTTGTGATCGAGTTTTCTAACGTGTGGCATAAGACAAACAGTAAGAAGCCATTTTCGGAAAAGAATCTTAAAAATATTTACATGGGGATGATTTCTTATTGTGTGCTACGCGTCAAAAAATTTGTTTTCATTTTTGTGACTATTTTATTGATAATAGTAAATACTTTTATTAGCTGACCATTTCATTATGAGAAGACCGTCTTACTATCTAGTTTACGCTGTTTTGGGTTTAATTAGTTTTGTGATAAAATCGGATTGTTTTGCCAAAAATATGTTTATCTGGTGACAATGATCCTGTCAAAACCAATGAATGTTGAATCGATTGGCGGTTAATCCTCTCTCTTAGGATATTTTAGGATATGTCTATCCCAGAATATCCTAACACTTTCATTCCACTCAATTAGCCAAGGTGGGATCGTTTAATTTATGGAGGCTTTGCACATTGAAAAATGGCTAAAAATATTAATAGAGGTCACGGTGGGAATTTGGTCCAATACGTCTCATATCACCCTAGACGTATTCAGACCGCAGAATGCGAAATATCACGATTACCACGACTTCTATCGTGACTGATAACGAAATTTATATGTAGTCTATCATGGAATTCTTCGGAAAGTTTATCGATGTAATCAGCACGGATTTGCGATTCGTAATTGATGCCATCTCTGAAGAGGATTCATCAGCTGTAGGGGTGACATGGCATTTGGGTAAAATTTTAACTTTGTTTGATTTCGTTTCTTTTTCATGTGATTTCGGAACAATGTAAGCTTACGAGTTTTGAACATTGGTAGAATGGAAGGGGAAGGTTTTTCCGTTCAGCAAAGGGTGCAGCTTCTATCAGTTGGACGTACTGAATGGCAGTCGACAAATAATGTAAGTTTTTGTAATGTATTTTTTTGAGCTATTCATATTTTGATGAATGGTAACGACACATGGTTATGGCTGCGTCCATTCAAAACGCCTATCCCGCTATTTGCGGAATTACTCGAGGCATTGGGATATTGTTATTGTGCGGTTGTGAAATGGCGTCTTTCTGCTTTTGGGTAGGAAGGTTACTTCTAATATGATAATCTGAATGCTTCGTCTTTGTAACAGCTATGCTCGTGACAGTGTCGAACCTGCCATTAAGCCTGGTGAATCCGCTTTGGTAAGTGCATGGTAGTGTGGTCGAGATTGTTCTGCCTTTACTGTCGACGGATTTCATTATATTGAGATTACTTTATACACACCCTTATTTGATTACGATTCACAGGTTGCTATAAGAGGAGTTACATGGTTGCTACAACGATTTCCAAGCCTTATAGATAGGTTATGATCAGATATTTGGGGAACATCAAGACCCGAGTCTCACTTCATACGGTATGCTCCAATGTGAGACAAAGATTTAATATACGAGGGCCTAATATTATCATTCGCAACACGTCCTCCCAAATGTATAAGACGGCCTTGTCCCCAATATGTATAGCGCAATCCAAAAGGCTGAAATGATTATTGTGCTAATATACTTCTTGCTGTAGAAAAAATCAGAACAAAAAATCGGAAGTATGGGAAAGGAGTTAAAAGGAGAGAATTATAAGATGAAATCTTAAAGAACGATATTATTGCTAGAAAAATTATGTGAGAAAGCAATGTAGTATGTCATCTTCCACAATTGCTCATGCCTGAACGCCTAACTCCAGCATCAACGTGTAATTTGTACGATCTGCAGTCGGACCTGTAAACTGTATAGGACCTGGGGAATAACGAAGATGATAGTTATGATTTACGGTGTCAGAAAATAAAACGAGCAAATGTGAACAATGCAAGTAATCTGTATGCTCATCGAAGTAACTTCGTGAACGAATGGTGAAACATTGAAAGAAGACACGCAGCAGGGTGCCATGTATCTATGTAAGTGTAATAATCTGAATAAAATCGGTTACCTGGACTTATGTATTTGTTCTTGAGAGCCCATTCGTCTCGCATTGATGCAAATTTCTTGAACGGTGCACCTAGATGGGACGTAAAAATGAGATTGTTGTAAAATCTTTGGAAATGCAAAATAGAACTTCATATACTCAATACAAAGACGTTCCGGATGCTTGTGAAAATGAAGCAAATAATTTCTTACGGAGTGTGCATGAAGAACCGAAAATTTGTTTAAATTTAAAAGTACTAATATTTTCGAATGTAACAGGGACAGAAAAAATTATTACCTTCAAGTTCAACCATGGCCTTCTTTATGACAGGCTTGAACTTTCCTGCAACAAAATTTGAGTTTCAGAGATGGTATTATCATCCAATGACAACGCTTTAATTTGATCCGGTGAAAACTATAATTACCGCAAAATTTTATCAGTGTAGTAAATAAGGAACACATGAATGATTTTATGTTAACAGACATACCGTGTCGCCTTTCTACATCCATCAAAGAAGTTAAGGCAGTTCCGCCGACTGTCCATTCACTGACTGGGGCACCCAAATTTCCAACCTACATACAGAAGATATTGGAGCCATTTACAAAAGATTTCATGATAAGACTCGAGTCTAGTATAAAGATGTAAGTGACGTACGGAGGATATCAATCCAGTTTTTCCCGCGTGAAGAAGTGCTGCAGCACCGTAGCCCAGAGCATAGCAATAGTTGGAATCAAAGTTCGTGGGGAGACCGCATCTTCCCTCGTACCTGTGCAATGCATGATCAACAATTGCTCAAGGATTAGAAACTACCAATTGACATTTTGAAAAGTTCAGGTCTTAACTGTAACTGAAAAAGTGTTTAACCTCTCCGTTCAACTATTTACAGAGTACTCTGAATTATTTTCAGAAAAATGTGGTTACCCGTAGAAGTGAGACTGTCCTCGAAATTGTGCCGAATAAGTTCCAGCTTGCCTTCTTTTTTCCAGTTCTGTTTCTACCATTTGTATAAGCATCTTTTCGGTTTCAATTTTTGAAACCTGAAGAAAATACGACAGCGATCAATTTGCAGGAGGACAATAGAAGCCAAACGCTGTATTATGTACTACCTCCGACAGTCCGACCAGGTATAAACCTCATACCTCACTGATCGCAAGAGTTATTACAGAGAACCAAAAATATGTAGAGAAGAAAGCAAGTTGAGAAAACTAAAAAAGTCGCCCAAAAGTAGAAGGCTTGATGATAGTCGAAACTCAGGAGTAACAATTACATACTCAACGGGTGCATAAAAGATGCAATGGGTATCAAATAAAGTTATTGCTAGCAGTAAAATCTTACCTGCACGTTTCCATGTGGATCTCTCTCAAGCAACAATTGGTCTTTGATTGCCTGCGGCAAAAGGTCAAAGAGTTGTCGAGACTGATCTTTTAGTTTCTTTTTCCACTCTCCACCCTCATCGACTGTGCCGCTTGCTAGGATCTCATTAAGCTCTGCAATTAGCTGTTGGACCTACAAACCAAAGAGTGGTTTTAATAATGTGGAAGGAAGATCAGGTAAACTTTGCTGCTGAGGAAGTGCATAGCTACCTCAGGAATGAAATCAATCAAGCCTTCTGGTATAAGTATAACACCATAGTTGAGCCCAAGCTCGGCACGCTTGCAGACTATATCCGTGATATAATCTGTCACATTTTTCAATGTCTGCTTCTTTGCATAAACCTGCAAAGAGAGACCGAGGATCCTCACATGAGTAAGACTTTGAGGAAACTATAACTGAAAACTCATATAAGACGTCTCACACAAGATTCTACTATGCTTAGTCTTCAAACCTCCGCACATTACATTTCAATAAAATGAAAAGGAAAGCTCAGATGCCTCCATAAAGCTCATGTCATGAGAAAACCTAAGGCACCAGATAAACGGCATTGCACGTTGTTGCAATTTCCAGGCAACTTTTTTTTTTTTTTTTTAAGAAGTTTCCAACTAGTTTTGCATTACACATGAAAAGTAAATAAGGTGACCGCAATTAGCATTCGTATATGAGTACCTCTTCACCAATAAAGGTTATATTTGGACGGGTCTGAAGAGCACACTCCAATGTGATATGAGAAGCTGCACGTCCCATGAGTCTGATGACTGAAAGATGCAAATATTGTAGTATCAGAAAAAGGAAAACATACTGAGCTCTGGTATTGTACCATGAGTCCATGATTTAAACTTTTAAAGCATAAGAATTCTCAGATAGGCGACTATGCGGAAAACAACGTTTTATAGAAGAAACATGACTTTTGAATTTATCAGAGCTGTTTATCTAGAACGAAGAACAAAGTACATCACTATCATGCTCCATTCAACATTCGGGCTTCAAAAAAGTTGTACGCTTTTGTTTCTTTTTCTGAGTTGCACATTATTTCTATTACAACCGAAAGTTAAGAGCGAGAGCAGGCTTGCTAGAATCTGATAGCATCTAACTTACAGTGGTAGTATTTTCCAGTGGACCGGGCATCAACCATGACATTTCCTATCATTTCCGCATAGATCTGTGCACATTTCATTGTCAAGGATTAGTAATGCTATTACAACAGTTGAGCCTGACGTAAAAACTGCAAATTCTTGCGAAACAGGCATAACTTGCAACATCTGATTCTTTCAGCAAGAAGTTCTATTGTAAGTAGCGAAATTCCAACATAAAAGTACTAATGATCAGAAACACTCCGGTCTCTTTTTAAAAGGCGGGTAAATTTTAACCTGCATTGAAATTTAGCAGGGAGACAATGAATGATTTGAAAAGAAGGTAAGACTCTCTTTATAATTTTGTCTACATTCTTCTTTCACTATGTTTAGAGAAAGAGCTCTGTGCTTTAGCATTTTGAAATTAGATACAGAGATCCCAATATATTTTTAGACAAAGATGACCCACTAACCTTGCAAGCAGTGTCAAACCCGAAACTCGTGGGAACTTCTTTGCATTTCAGATCACCATCAATAGTTTTTGGGCAGCCTATGACACGAGTCTTGAGATTTTTGCCTCTAAATAAAAACAAAACGATGATTCAGGTCAAACCGAGTAAGGTATGGTTTTTGTAAACGAGTAACGGCTTGAAAAACAATCAAATAATCTATATCTTGAGTTAGGAATCATGCAACACCTGAAATTTTCTGCCAGCAGGCAGGCATTTGTATTTGAGTCATCCCCTCCAATAATAACAAGCCCATCCAAATCAAGCTTTGTAACCGTTTCCTCAGCTTGCTTAAACTGATATTAACATTCTTGTTTAGTTGTCAGTTGAAATAATTTACTCCGTAAAATATAAGTACTGAATTTCTGACTGAACTTTCACTGAAAGATAAAAATCATGATGGTTAATAAGTTTATTTATACAACTAAAAACATATCTACTTACCTGTTCCGGAGTTTCGATTTTGTCTCTGCCACTACAAATCATATCAAAGCCGCCCTATCAAGCAAAATTCAGTTCGTTACTACAAGCAGGTAGGAGCAAATCTAAACAAAATGTCGCTATCTTCCACAGCTGAGCAAAATCCAAGTGTGAAGTAACTCTATTCAAGTGCACTGTAAGTAGTTAGACAGTGCTAGAAGTTCATTATTTCTGTCAATTGCTTTGTAATCACACAAAATATGGCGCATACCCAATCGAAAATCGATACCATCAAACTCAACAAATTTGTCAAAGTTGAGAGCTTCTCCCAATCTATCCTAAACACTAATCACCAATATAAGAAAGATTCAGACCTGATTTCTGTAAGGGTGCACAAACTCTGATGTCAGTTCAACATATTTGCATTTCATGACACCTGCTGGACCGCCTTTAAACCCATACATTGTGCTTCCCTTTGTTCGACTCTGCAAGTAATCTAAAGGCCAAAGGAAATGAAACAAAAATCACAAAGTATCCTATGAGACCGTTGTTGTATGCATACGTCAAACCATTTATGACTAAAATGCGACCATTACAACAATTATTGTGCTCATAGCGACCCACGGTTTTAGAATTGTCACAATGACCACTATAAAAGTTACATTTAGACACAAACAGCCCGTTGTTCACATACAACGATCTTCTAAGAGAATTACTCGAACATATAAGCATAAACAGATGATAAAAGAGCAACAACTAAGGATGACGGTATAATCACCAAAGATTCCAGAGATGACATTGTGGCCACCAGGAGCTTGTCCACCAGAAAGGACAACTCCAATCTTCAAACTCTGGTCTGCCTTAATTTTCGATGACTCGGTACAAGGCACCAGTGAAGCTGAAGGCTGCCCAAACAGATTTGGGAAAAGTTTTGCAATCTCATCTGCGATAAGCAGTAAGTAGATTATACATAGTCAGTATTCAATAATCATAATCATTAGGAAAGCTACGTAGAAACAAAGGCGTAGCAAGTGTGCTACGCTGCTACTCCAAACCCAAAAAAATTGAACAAAACGATAAATTTTCGCTACTCCAATTACATATCCTCTTAACGATTATATAAAACAACAAAAAAGTTATTATGCTCCAAAAATTTATTTTCGCTAACCCAAACAAAAAAATTTCGCTTCGCTCCTCGTACCCTCAAATTGGTCTGATACATTGTTAGGTTTTCCCTCCAGGACGACTAAATTTATTTGTTGGGTACTTAGGTGTATCCTTCTAATTATCGAGGATGACTAATTAAATTATTTAGATCACATAAATAATCCATATAATTCTCATTACTACTATATGATATGATATTTGCTAGCATGCAATCGTATGTTAAGAAAGTTAGCACGTGTTAGAAAAACCACTATATGAGAAGATATTTGCTAACATAATAGGAAGTTATTGGTTTCTCCGTGTCAGAGTAATCGTACGTGTGAACTAAATCTAGGATATTTATCTTTCGCCTTAGACAGGAGGTTTTTTTTTTTCCGAGGGTTTGTAGTGATATCTCGCTTATATACCTAATCGTTTGCACCATGACACAAAAGTTGAATTGTCGTAGGCGACATTAATCTTCCTTGCAGAAACGTGTGTATATGTGAAATATAAGCTACTACCTTTCTTCAATTCTTAGCTTACCGTTAGTGATGACGATCATATTACCATTGATTATTGAGTTACGGTACAAAAAATTAGTGTATATGAGCGAAAAACGATTGTGAATCCTCGTACAAAAAGGACCTTCTGTCCTTTGAATTGAAATCTGTCCAAAAACGATTGTGAATCCTCGTACAAAAAATTAGCGTATATGAGCAAAAAACGATAAATCTGTCCTTTGAATTGAAATCATTATGATGCTTAAACTATTAAGTGAATTGAAATCATCAGTTAAACGCGATTGTATTGCAAATAATTTGCAACTATCGTAAGCACTAAGTACAAGCGAAAATCTGATGTATAAACAGCTCCAAAACTGAATTAATTTAACAATTAATTTCATAGCATGCGTTAAATTACGTACGACTATACGAGTATGAGTTACTTCACTAATTAACGATCAACAAAAACACAAAATAATGACAAGAACATAAATTATGACAAAAATAAAAAAACACGATTGTTCGTAATCTCAATCATAATTCATAGCTGCTTCGTTTCATCAATTGTTTATAAAAGTATACAATTGGATGAAATGGAAGAAGAAGCTAATTTGGGAAGGATAAACGATTATCAAATAATCTAGTAATTTGCCTAAAATTTAACGTAAAAAAAACCGAAAATACTTCGTACGATTCAAAGTTTTCCGAAATAAAATTAGGTATAAAGGAACAGGAACGTCGTCGATACAGTCGTAAAAAAACAGATTTGCGAAACATTTCAGTAATTATTTCAACAGTTTCTGTCGCCTAAAAATTCGAAGTATAAAAAACATTGCGAAATTAAAAAAATTATCATAAATCTACAGTAGTAGGCGGTCTCACACAGTGAGACCTATTATTTATATAACAAAATATAGTTATCGTGTGACCGTCTCACTCAAAAATTTGTGAATCGACATATAAGGATCGATAAACACAAGATGAAGATATCGACAATGCCGACGAATAATAATCATTCGGAATTTCATCGACGCGATCATTGAAATTTTACGTCGAAACACCTTCAAAAACGAATTTAATCCGTAAAGAACGATATGATTTCGTTAAATCATTTTACGTACGCATACAACGATCAACAAACATAATATCACTACGAATAAAATCATGACGATAAACACAAATTTATTTTTTTTTTTAAAAAAAAAAAAGTGAGAATGAAGGTTGAAACGAACCAGGATTGCCAGCAGCGGAGCTGTTAGGACCGTCGACGATGTCGAAGGAGGAAGAGAGGACGGAAGGGAGAGGGAGGGGGACGTGAATGCGGTTTTTTTGAAGGTCGCTGTAGACGGAAGTGAGACGTCCAGGAGTCGCTGTCGCCATTGTCGTCGTCGTCGTTATTGTCGACAAAGTAAAGAGTGAAAGTGAGGAGAGTAAATGAAAGGGAGAATATATAGTTATATAGTTTGGTGGGTGAAAGTAGTTAGGGAAGATGAGAAAGTGAAGGGGGAGTAGGGAAGAGTAGGGAAGAAGTAAAAACAAGAGAGGCGATATTTATGCATCTACATGCAATGGGATTAACGTTTTTGGGTTAGGTGAGTTTTGTGGGTTTAAGTTTTGTTTCTTTGGGATTTGGAGTCGGGTTTGGATCGCTGAAACTGGTTCGATTTAAATAATTTGTTCTTTGGGGATTTGGAGTCGGGTTTGGATCGGTGAAACTGGTTCGAATTGAAATATTTGGATTTAAATTTGACTCGATTTAGTTGGATTTGTGTTTGAACAGATGGGTTGGAACACTCTGGAAGGTGGATTGATATATACGAGTTGATCTTACCTGTTTTGAAATGATTAGTATGTTAGGCACCCGGCATTTGAATAGTTAATTCGATCTAAGTTGTAAATGTTAAAAAAAAAAAAAAAAAAAAATTGCTTTTCATGTTAAAAAAAACGGTTTTTTAAATCGAAAAAGTTCATTGAACGAGAAGGAAGTTGCACCTAGGGTTATGTTGGGTAGTACTCCATATAACTTTGGCGTATGGCCGAGATCTTTAGGTAGCCAAATCGGACGTGAGGTTCTTGTTTGCCTTCAAGGACAAGGTTTAACGATCTTCATTGCAGACTTGACAAACAAGTCTTGTCGTGTTTGGATTTGGATCCCATGTAAATAGGCCACGGACCCTTCAATCCAAACTCGCTAATCATCCATCATTCATTTTCACCAATGTCAAAAAAAAGAACAAACAAGTCTTGTCGTGTTTGAATAATGAATGTAAATTAATTTTATATCTAAAAACTTCGAGCAAAATCTATGGGACCCGAGTCACCCGACGAAGATAAGTAACAAATGAAGGAAAATAATGTATCGGCAAAATTTTAGACGGAAAGATTTAATAAAAACGAAAACAAAATTCTGAAACAGAGGGGCGAAAGGATTTAACGACTTTCTGTTGCCTTCTGTTTCTTCTCTCCTTCGGGATCTTTTAGCACTTTGTGATTTTTACACTTTTCCCCGAACGGTTGGCCTTTGCTGCTGCCTGCATGACACGGTCGACAACCGAAAGAACCCATTAAAATTTAGAGATAATCTTCATCGCCGCTGCTATAAGATTCCAACGAGTCACTGTCATCATCATCGTCTTCATCATCTTCGCCCACAATCTCAATTCCACCATCAAACCCTAATCCGTCCATGAAGAAGTCACCATCTTCA
>JAUEKU010101619.1:0-12918 GCA_032274805.1 Gypsophila paniculata
GTTTACAGCTCATTAATAACTGCTATCATTAAACGAGGAGTAAAGCAATAAGAAGTCGTACAACAGTCTCGCAAGAGACTAACTCTATTGTTTTACATACTACATTACTCTTTGTTAGTGTAATAACCTTATAAAATACTAATTGCAAAGACTAAAAATTTAAAATAATAATGAGATAATTATTTTCGCAATTTTTTTTTTTAAATAATAGTTTTGTCTGACTTGTATTTTTGTCACACCACATAACAGTTGTTTTTTTGCGAATAATTATAAATTATATTTTTATCTATTGATGAATTCTAAGATATCAGTTTCGATATACTCTTTATATGTCCATTAATCTTTATTTTTGGTACGCATTCTTTCTAAATTCCACAAAATCTCTCAAATTTAAGAAATTATTTTTCTCAAATTTTGGTGTCATTATAACATTTAACAATTGTGTTTCATATTAAAACAGATATTCTCGTTATGGGCAGTTAGCCCAAGAAGCCTTGGGGGATTAAGCTATACAACTGACAATGTAGGCACAGTTTTGGCTATCACAGGTATGTAAATATAAAGTACGCCTCAATTTATTCCGATAAATGTGGTGAATTTCAAACGATGAGCAATATATAATGCACAAAAAAACTTGTATACGTAGTTACGTACTATCTAAACATATATATTTTTTTTATAGGCACGGGCATGGTTATATTTCAGCTCTTCTTATATACATATGCTGAGAGGATTTTTGGCCCGATTGTGGTAGCTCGAATTTGCGGGGTATGCTTATTTTTTATTTTTTCGAATGTTCGTGGTATTAATTAGTGTTATTGTGTGTAATTTGATAGCATATATTGACATACTATTCTTCTATTTACTATAGATTTTGAGCATACCTTTGCTACAAAGTTACCCTTTCATTGCATTGCTGTCTGGGGCTACTCTTGCCGTGGTGTTAAATTGCGCATCTGTGGTCCGAAATCTTTTGTCGGTAAGAAAATATTTCCAAGTTTAATTTATACATTATATTAAAGTAAAAATTGAATATTTAATCACTCGGTCGCAAAAAAATTGGTGTAAAAGTTATCGGTGGCATAAGAAACTCTGTTTTAAATTGAAGAGAATTAGAGAATTAGTGGATAATAACAAACCCTAAATAGTGATTTTTTTTTTGTTTTTTGATTAGAATTTTCGAAATTTTTCTAATTTACTTTATTTTGAGCAATTATACGGTGAGGCTGCCTCACCGTATGAGACACAATTAATACTTCACTCCCCTAAAATTTTTGGCCCCCCTAAAGTAAAATATTGACTCCGCTACTGATTATATTCGGGAATATTATTCAATGTCATAATATAATTTGTGCTTCTTTCTCTCAAATGTAACCAGATATGCATCATCACCAGTACATTTGTTCTACAAAACCAAGCTGTGGTAATTACACAAAACTTTGACTGCCCATATTTTCGTTTATAAATTCTTAACGTGTATCGTTATATTTAACGTGTCCAAATGAATGTGTAAGTGAAGGATCAAGCTCAACGCGGAGCTGCGAATGGCATCTCTATGACAATCATGTCCCTTTGCAAGGCTGTTGGTCCTGCTTGTGGCGGTGCCTTGTACGTATCTCTATAACTTTTTTTTTTTTGGTGGTACAAAAATTAATGTGAGATCATTGTATATACGGAATATATAGTAATAGGTTGAGCAATAAGGTAAATCGTAACTTTACAATAAGATTAAATTAAGTTAACAAAAAAGGTTAGAACTCGGAGGCATTTCAAATTTTCAGTCAAAATCATTTGTTTTGATACCATGAATTTATAATTAAATTGGCATTGTTTTTTTTTAATTATTAAGATTATCGGCTTAATTTACAAGATTTTTCCGAAATAATATTTAAAAAAGAAAAAATTGTTAAATTTGACAAGGTTAATAAATATTTGTTGGATAGCGGTGAAGGTAGATTTGATAGTTTCTTGACCTAATCATATGCAAGTTTATAACTGTTATTACGTAACATTGTAATGTGAGATTATGTATATATAAATACCCAATATTTTACAAAGAAAAAAAAACTTAGAACGTCATTAGATATGACGACTCTATATTCTACAGAGTTTCAGGTTAAAAGCCTTCTGTATCTACGTGGACCCCTAAGGCCCTAATAAACAATTATTTACCAATCACAATTCTTTTTCTAGCTACTATTAATTTGAAAACTCGATAAAAATATAATTTCAAATTTTTTTTAAAAAAAAACATGAAACTACATCAAATATACCATTACGACATTACCCATGTAAAAATTGGTTGATAATTATCAATGTTGGTTGCTTTTTTCAGGCTTTCATGGACAGAAAAGCGTCAACATGCATCATTTCTCCCAGGTATAGTCTTTCCCACACTTGCTAATTTTTTTTTGTCTTAATAGCTTGACCACGATTATAATTAAACAGTTTTGGATAATCTCTTCAATAATTTCTCAATTGCTATCACACATAAATAGAATATCATGTATAGAAATCATATATATGACGAAACCAAATAAATACTTCGTATATAATACTCGTATTTAATAAGTTAATTGCGAAAGGAGAAGGTCGCAAGACATTTCGCTTTTATTAATAGCATTACTAATAATATATGCGATTTTTACGCAGGAACACACTTGCTCTTTTTCATACTAAACTCGGTGGAAGTAATTGGAATACTATGCACATTTAAACCATTCCTGGTTGAACGTAAACAAGCAAGCCACGCCATTGTCTCATAATACCCTCACGAGACTATTTATTCGTCTAATTCACATTGTTTCTCCCATATTATAAATTTTTGTGTCAAACTTTTATAACTTTGTTTCATATTTTGTTATATAGTTATGTACTGTTACGTTGTGAAGTCAAAATGGTTTCATACTTTCATGAAATATATTTTTTTGATAAAATAAGAAAGCAATATATAAATTAAATGTGACCAAACATGGTAAAAGTATTGTATTTAAGACTGTTTCAATCATTGCATGTACGACGATAATACCAATTGACAAAAATGTTACTATAAAATACATTACGAGTTAATAGTAAGTTGATATAAATTTTATGTTTAAACCTTGGACAACATTTTACAAAATGGAGATTAAATCGCCACTCAAAAAAGTAAAAATAATTTCATTTTAAAAATAGAGTTTGTACAACGTAATCGAGCTATATTACATTCCAATTTAAACCCCTTAATAAATACAATTGGTAAATATCACTAATAATACCTCTAATAATATCCCTCGAATAAGCCTTAAGCATTTAAAGAGAAGACTCATTATATTGCTCACACCCCAAACAAAGAATGAAGGTTCGTTCATTTTCTAGATCATTTTACAGTAAATTTGTCAACATCTTAGGAAAATTAATTCGTGAAAGTGTTAATTACATCCTTAAGTTTGATCAATGTAAAATTAAACTCCTTAACTTTCAATTGTAGTTATTAACCCCTTAACTTTAATTAAAAGTGAAATTAAACACAATTTTTATAATAAACACCAAAAATAATCCGAACTATCAAAATATATTACTTTTATATAATAATTATACAAAAAAAAAAATTTATCATTGTGAATTTAAAAATACTATGAAATTATTTTAAATATAAAATATTATTTTAATATTGATGTGTATTACATCTGTACAATATACATGTCAGAATTTAAAATTTGTACACAATAATTATGTGTGTAAAAATAAGTACGCTTATGACTGGTATGTACAACAATTTGTACAAAAATTAATTAAATTGTGAATTTTTTTTACATGTATTATAAATCAATGATGATATTTAAGATAAAGAAATGTAATTGAGTTATAGATATTTCACTTTTAGAGAAAGTTAAGTGATTCAATCACTACATTTGAAACTTAAGAAGACTGATTTAATTTCACGCTTTCGCCAAAAACAATTTTAGTTTCCATAAAACAAAATAAAGAAGATGAATATACTTAAACAATATAAAAATCTTCTTCCACAAATTATATGCTTAAGCAAAGTGGTATCTTACATTAGTTATCAAAGAATAACAATTGATAACTCTTCCACAATAATATTTTATATAGCATAAAAACAATTTTGTTGAAACTTCAATTTTTCACGAGAATTTTACTATTTTTTTCCTTTTTTGCAATATAGGGTAAAAATTTAACGAGAACACTAGATTCCATGAGAAGTGAGAACACATCTCAACCAATGATCTTATCATAAAATCAATGGTTATATTTGTCAAGGAACCAACTCAACCAAAACCTTAAGGTTATGGTTCGAGTCCCAAGATCAACTTTATACTTACTCTCTATCAATATTTACGTACTATTAAGACACCACGTAAAACCTCGTCATTATATCTCATCCTTTTTCTTAGCCACAACACCTACCGTATGGATCATTCAATGGATATCAAATCTTCTTAGTCAGAGCAACAAATGAAACATGCTCATCTACCTTATCGAGCTTCGAATCGAATTGGTGCTCGTCTATCTTGTCGAGCATCCAATTCAATTTGATTTAGTCCTTCGCTCACTGCAGGCTAGCGACGAGTTACGACATTCCCTTTAAACAAAGTAAAGCTATTGCAAACAATTTCATGGACAACGTAATCTACGCAAGCATCAATCAATTATATATGCAGGACTTTCACATAAATTTTTAGTTCACATAATTTATCGAGAATATTGAAAAAATATGGCAAAATGCCCCAAATAAAATGCACACAATTCCAAGAATATGCTATAAATATAATACACTCCTTATCACTTAATTCTAAAGAACATAAAAGATCTCTCATGCACCCGAAATCGCCGTGGGTGATTCTCCTTATTGAAATTGAACAAATATGCAATGTTTTGTATGTGCGTTGCGTTTGTGCAAGATTTAGGCTACAAGATCGGCTTGCTTTGTTGTTAGCCTTGCATACAATCCATCCTGAGCAACGAGATCCTTGTGACTACCCATCTGTAAGAATAATAGATGAAAAGACGATTGTCAAAGAATATTAGATAGACACCGATTACCAAGTGAATCACGAATGACATACCTCGACTATTCGACCATTATTCATCACAACTATTCTGTCGGCTGCTTGAATAGTTGAAAGCCTGCAACAATTACTCCTCATAATTAATACAGTAATCAGGAAGCCACGCATTCGTTGCTGTTTGGTTTTTATACTAATACTAATACGACTAAGACAGACCTGTGTGCTATTACTATAACTGTTCTCTTTGATCGCGAGTCATTCTTTACTGCACTGAGAACACCCTGCATACAAAATCAGGGTAAATTTCGCCGTACAAGTGAAGATCGTAATATAAAATTGAGCGTAATATACCAACCTTTATATTGTGTTCACTTTCTGCATCCAAAGCACTAGTTGCTTCATCGAGGATCAAAATCGCAGGATCCCTAAGCACGGCTCGGGCAATAGCAATTCTTTGTTTTTGTCCTCCACTGAGTAAATCGTCATCAACCAAGGTATTGTAACCATTAGGCAGGGCTGTAATAAAACCATGAGCAAAGGCTTGCTTCGCAGCCCATTCGACATCTTCTTGTGTAACATCTCTAGGACATCCATATTTTATGTTTGAGCTTATATCCATTCTAAAAAGCCGAGGTTCCTGTAAAAGTTATTAGGTTGTGTCAATGAAGTAGGTAGCAAAAGCGTCACTTAAAACAAGTGTTACAACTACGTGACCACGAAGCTTTAGCTGAATATAACATGTGAAGATGAAGGAGAGGATAACCTGGCCGACATATCCAATCCTTTCCCTTAACCAGTTAGTGTCCAACGTATTTAGAGAGGCGCCATCAATCAGAATCTGTGGAAAACAAAAAAACAAACACTCTACTAAGTGTCAAAGATAGGCGCATGTTAGAGTGTCATGCGCGCCTACATTCTTTCAATAGATCATTTTTCTGCCCTAAAATGAGATGTTCAAGTGTCGTTCGGTGTCATACAACAGGCCAAGTATAAGGTGTGTCGAAGTAAAACAGCAATAGCCCAGCATGTCAAAACCAGAATCATATAGTTAATATACCTGTCCACTAGTTGGCTCATAGAGCCGCAAAAGAAGGCTCACAATCGTGCTTTTTCCGCTACCACTCAGACCAACCTGATATGTGTAGCGTGTCAGTGAATTTAAGCAAGGCGATCAATGGAGGAAAGAAATCACAAGGGCAAACCAATGTCTTACAATCGCAATTACTTCATTTGGGTGCATAGAAAGGTTAATATCTCGGAGTACCTTAACCTGTCCAAAACTCTGAATGTTAGCCTCGAGCAGTGTGAAAAAAAAAAAAAAAGCAACAGGCTTATATATTCATAGGTACTAGTCTATTCCCCTAGCTTTTTGACACATACCTTTGGCCTCGTAGGATAGAAGAAGGATACGTTTACAAAGTCAATATGCCCCGTCAATTTGTGCAGCTCCGTTCCTGCATTGTATGTAAACCAAGATTGTATCGACAAGTACTCTTTCCAAACAAGAACTAAGTCAATATGCCCGTTATTTAGAGACTTGACACAATTTGGAAGGTTCAAGAAAGAAAACAAAATGGCAATAAGTATGTATGCCACTACCTTTCGAGGTGAACTGATCACTAGGCGGGAGGTCCATCAATTGGAATACTTTCTCACTCGCCCCAACAGATTGCATCAATGTTGACACATTATCCCCTATAATCCATATCGATTGGATTAGAGCTTGACTATACAAGAGAAACTTCGTGACTTGCTCTGCTGATAGACGGCCAGACAGAACCCCCACACCCCCGATCAGTACAGCAATAGCCTATAAAAGATGGAGAAAACATATCTATTAGAACGCGTCCATTAGCTTCAGCAATAACAAGCAAAACTAGCAAAGATGTCGTCCAAGTAAGCGAGCTACCACTAGTATCATTCTACCAGAGCATTATCGTTATGCCTAAGAGGCAAATACATGATTACATTAACGTTATTCCTACATAGTACAGATAGGTTGAGCTCAATGCATTATATACGGAGAAAAGTGTGTGTCAAACCTGCATCGAGTGATATATAGAATTAAAGCTGAAAGTCCAAAGTCCATAGGCAGCACTCTGTCGTAGGCTTATGCCAACTAATTTTTCCAGCCACACGTTATACCTGTATAGCATAGCATATATAGCTCACCACGTTTATATCAATAATGTACGAGTACTATTTACCAAAAATACATCAAGGTCGTTGCATAAAAATACCGACCTTCCTGATTCCTGCTCTTCCGTGCCATAAACTCTAACAGTTCGGATCAAGGAAAGAGTCTCCTGAGCAACCTGTGCACATACAAATATATATAAGGGAAAAGAAACTTAAATTAAGAAGGCTTAACGCTGAGTATAGATCGAAACATACTCCATTGGCAGAGGCTGTGAACTCTTGTGTAAGCTTTCCTGCCTTCTTTGAGTACCTATAAGTAAGGGCAAATCAAGCCGCAAAAACTGAGTACCACTCTTTAAGTGTAATCATATCTGATACGGAGTATCTTATTCTGTATAGTTAAGTAAACGGAACCTTACCGACCATACAACATCAACACCATGGAAAGTGTAGCGCATATGAGTATACTACACAACCCAAGCGGCCACGACAAAATAAACAGGTAGGTGAAGGAACCAGCTGCCTGAAAAACGCATACAGAATAAAACAGTATAAAGCAAATTGCCGTAAATAAATCAACGCTCCCTACGTTCCATACATATGTTGCTCTCACTTCAAGACGACCATTTCAATTTTCAATAACGAATAAAATTATGAAATATATACTGATAGGAAATAGCAATGAGAGAACCTGCAGGATATTTCGTGATATCAAATTCAGATCGTATGCAATAACACGAGACACCTGGTGACAATCTGCCCCAAGCCTGCTAGTAAGCTCACCAACTGTCGTACCATCAAAAAATGATACATCCTAAAACGAAAGTAGCTCGGTTAAATTTATGACAACCAATGTAGTACTGTATAAGAAATCTCAGTCGTGTCAAGAAGTGTTGTCCGGAATCCATTAGAAACACGAATTAGAGTTACGCACCTGACGCAAAAGGGAATTATACAATGTCTCTCTCATTCTCTTCACCTGCACATAGATAATAGTGAGCTCAAATCAAGATGAGCAGCACTCTAAAAAGGTGGTTCAATTTCAATATAGCGGCACAATGATGCAAATTGACCTTTTTTTAAAAATTTTCTTAGGTGCATCGGGAAACCACATCAACGTCCTCCCTAACCAATAAGAGATTCTCATTTATTATTTTTATTGGATTATTTATTGGAAATTTGGCCACACACATACTATTCAAGTCTTTTGATTGGCTAGGGAACACGATGACATGGTCCTCTTGCTCATCTAAGAATTATTCTTTCTTTTTTTTCGGCGCAAAGGTAACTTTCGATCCAATTATCATCCAAAATCATTTAACAATATCCAGTCGCCTTTCCTTAGATTGAGCCATGCATGATGCACCAAACCATGATTTTTAACAAAGTAAACCGCCAATTTACACTCATTTCCTTAAAATCTATGTGAATACTTCCTCTGATCAAACTATTTCTTTACCTTTTTTATTTTTGGAAAATTCATCCATTTCTTCACGTTCTTTTTTTAAGCTTAACTTTTTTCTGTTAAGTATCAAACTAAGGACTAACTAACTCTCACCCTCCGTCTAAGTCATTTATTTACTTTTTTTTTTATTATTTATTAGAGTATTTAAGAGTTGACGTAAACTGACTGTTTTCTTTACCTAAATAATTAATCTTATAACCAACGAAAGTCACTGAGGGGAGGACGTCAGTTTGGGCTACTGATTTCGGAAGATAAATTAATCAAATTGTATTTGTACGGAAAGAAAAGTACACATCTAAATAACAAAGGAACAACATATATTAGAATAAATAGAGTGAAAATAGTGAATTGCATGTGAAATTGGAGTGAAAAATAATTACCAGAATTAAGTTAGAAATAGTGAAGAAGAATCCTCTTATGCCACTGAAGCATCATCAAATCAATTAACAGTATTATTAGCAACATTATCATAAGATTCTCATAACTTGAACGATTAATTAGGGTTATTACAGTCACGGTACGGTGGGAACGGTTGTGCACCCTATTCAATCAAAAGCATTCAATTGACTCATAACATTTTAAGATTTTGATTGGACAAGGCGTACGGCAATGTGATACACTGCATGAATCCGATCGATCGTGAATTCCTTATTATTATAATATAAGCATTTTGATCCTTATTACAATTATTAGCGTTCAATAAATTAAATAGGTTGTGTTATTTTTTTATTTTTCTTTTGGTGCAAAAAAAGGTATGATGTTAGTACAACGAAACGGGAGATGGATTCGAACCTAGGACCTATGGTCCGTAATATTTTTAGTTTTAAAATAATGATAATTCACGCATATCTTTTTGGGGTAAGTCTTATAAAATATCGTCATTCACACTTCAATTGAAAGACCAGTAATAAATGATTAGGTGACTAAAGTGTAAGTGGAGATGGTCTTCACAATTTATTATAAAAGAGCGTCTTTTACTAGACATAATAAAAAATTTGACCTGCTTATCCCGGCCGTAGCGCAAAAAATGACCAACAAAAGCGCATTTTGACGGAAAATTGCTGGTTGACCACTCTGTGCCGAAAAGATTGATGCCGACAAGTAGTGTGGTATGGAGACTTCCGATAGCTGATACATCACAGGACAAAACAACCATATCTTAATTAGCACGCCGTAAATTCACAATTAGTAGATTATACCACCCGTGGTAATACAAGTTGATTTATGAGTTCTTGAGTTTTTTTATAAAGTTTTTGCGCTTTCTTATAAAGTTGTTGAAATTTTTAAATAAAGTTTCTGAGTTGCAATGTTAACTCAAAAACTTACAATTTAGTTCATAAACTTTTACAAACTCAGAAACTATACACATTTGTTCAATAAAATGGGTAGCGGTTCAGTGGTTGTACCATGCTCATATATTACCGATGATATAATGGTTTTTGCGGTAAACTCATCCTAATAACACATGATCTTAGAACGTTTATAATTTTCTTTCAATATATTTTACATATTTATAATTTTAATACAAAATTAAAATATAGAGTATGGTCAACATACGGAGTATCATATTTGAGACTTCATTAAATAATTGTGCAACGAGCCTATTTTATTTTCTTATCCCTAATTTTTTCTGAATATATAGTACGTCATTTCTTTTTTTAAATCAACGGTCATGTAAAATTACTAGCGTGATTTTTAAAACTCTTACGCCAACTATTAAATATGTTTAATTATTATCGTTTCATATCGTAAAACGATATTTCATAAAATAACCGTAAATATGTCAAACTTGATCATGTTCCACTAATCAACCTCTTCAAATTGAGAGGATCGTGACTTATGTCGGGGACCTAAACGTAGTTCACATGACTCCCTACATTGAGGCATGAACAACTGTTGAGTGATAGAAAAAGATCAAAGGTATGATAGAGGCGGGATCCACTCGCACGTTTGTGTTGTTCCAAATGTATGGCTGATTTTGATGGTTGGATGCAGAAGTATGGGGTCTTCGGTCCCAATCAATCGTCATTTATTTTTATTTATCATAAAAAAAATTTCAAACATACGTAATCATTGATAAGAGAAAGAGTATTCATAATCCATGTTATCTAAGAATCGAAGTAGGTGAATATCAATGAAATAAGGAATATTATATAAAAATGATTTTACCTTTTCGACTAAAATAATTCACAAATTTTTATATAAATAAATTTATATTTTTTTTAAAATTAATTAAAATTAAATTAAACTAAACTAAACTTAATAAAACTTAATTGAATCGAACTATCAAAATTAAAAACAAAACAAATAATCACAGTACCAACATGCACATGCATCGACAGTAACAACAAAAAAATAGAATGGGGATTAAACTAAATTTGACTAATTAAACTAAAATTAAATCTAAAAGAACGAGATATCACTCCTTCACTTCCACCACCCCAATAGACCAAAATCGACCACTAGTCCACGACCACAACCACAACCACAACCACGACCGCCACCTTACCCTTGTATCTCAATCATCGTAACACTCCTACTCTACCATCAACATATTGTCCCCAATTTGGCAAATCCCTCCATCCCCACGGTAACCACTCCGAACATCCTCAAAAAGCGTAGCAAATATAGCAATGATATACCGAAAAGAAAAATAAATAATAGGTCTCCGATAAGACCATCTTACCTATAAAACCTAAAAAAATTTTTTTAAAAAAAAAGAGTTGGAAGTCTGGAACTACTCCTAGGGGAAAGGTTTTATTAAAACCATATAATTATTAAAATCGGCTTATATGAGAATTAGTGAGAAATAAAAAGGAACAGAGGGACATACCGCGGTGAGGATGGAAAAAAAACACGCAGCAAAAACAGTCCAACGGTCATTAGCAAGCAAAACAAACATCTTACGAAGTGCGTTCCACACCGTCAAAGGTTTCGCCACGACCACCCCCTCACCGACGTCGTCCTTAGTCGACAGCCTCCACCAGCTCCCACCCGGCAGAAGCGACCGTAAATATTCGACATTATTATTAATATTATTAGTATTATTAGGGTGGTAATGTGGGACCGCATTCCCATTTTCTGGGATAGCGGGCGATGTTGGGCTAATAGTCACAGCAGAATTAGCCCGTACACTACTACGGGCATCATTCTGCTGGCTAAGCAGAATGGCAGGATATTGGTTAAGGTGTAAGGTGACGTGCTTATTAGAGTACCCACGAGGGGACGAGGAATGTATGTGTCGAAGTCGAGGGTGGGACGACGGGTTCTTGAGCGTGAAGGCGGTGAGGGTAGCCATTGACGGGTTAGATTGGTTAGAAATTATGACACACACAACTAATGAATGTTGGAAGTTTGGCTTATTAATAATAATAATAATAAACCAAGAAATCAATCTTTCATTAATTTATGGGTCGATAATATATATGTTGGACTCGGATCCGACGTTAATGATCACACATTGTTGGGACGGTATATAAGAAAATACGAGTACATTATTAGTGTGTAGGGCGTGTAGCTCGGAAAATTAATTATAGAAAGTTGGTAGTAAGAGTGTAACACGTACTATTTCCTTCGATTGGTGAAGTCACCAAATAATATACGGGGTTTAGTTTATTTACGAGTTATTTATTTAATATTCTATTTTTAAAAATATGTACGAGTATAAGTTAACGTGTATTTTTGTTTTATTTTTTTGTCTCAATTGTTTGTTTAACTTTTTATTTATAGAATACGTGCTAATTGGTCATTTTCATTGTGTAAATATACAATTTGATCTATAAAAAATAAGGAGGGAGAAGGATGTCGGTTTGGATTGAGGATTTTCGATTATAATATGAATAAGTTATTTTCATGTGCGAAGAAAATAGAGATTTATGATCATCTTAAAATAAAACGGTAAATAAATGACTGAGACAGAATGAATATTTTATAATAGTGTGATTTAGTTTATAAGGATCAATTAAAGAGAAAAGAGGTTGATTTTGGTTAAGTAATTTTGATGACATTTTATCCAATTTTATATTTGGTGTGAAGAAATTGGCCAATTGACCTGAAAATCAAAAGAATCATTAACAAATATGGAGTAACAAAAATAGGCAGCGGTAGAGCTGCCCATGGGATGAGTTGGGCCGGGCCGGGCCGACCAGCTGGCGGGCCGGACTCAACCCGTTGGGGTAGTGGGCCGGGCCGGTTCAAACCCAGCCCGTTATTATAAAATAATAAATAAGTGTTTGGATCCACTGCAGTTAATATTTTTGTGCATTTGGTGCATTTAACTAGATTAGGAAATTATGAGGAGAG
>JAUEKU010101730.1:0-12917 GCA_032274805.1 Gypsophila paniculata
TAATTTTATATAATTTTTATATCATGTAATAATAAAAGTTTAAAATAATATAGTAATTTACTTGGTTTATAATTTTTTCGACACCATGATAAAATATCAAATTGGCTAAATAATTTTTTTTTTTCGGTAGTATATTTATTATAAGATTATTTTTAGGTAAGTTCGTAAAATTAATTGTTTTTCACAGATTTTCAGATACGACATTTTCACATAAACGTATAGTGTGACCACTTATCTGAGAGGAATTTTTTTTTTGACAATTGTATTTCTCTTTTGTATCTTATTAAGTCTCACACCAATTTAGTGTTACTTGGAAAAATGTATAGGAATTAATGAGAGAGGTGAATTTTGATTGGATAAATTTATAGGAATTAATGAGAATAGTGAATTTGATTGGATGAATTTGTAGGATTAATGAGAGACCTCCATTTTCAAATTGCTTAATTTTTGTTGTGCCACCTCAGCTTTTTCTTACCCTTCTTTTATATATAGATCGATAGAAGATAGATGATAGATATGCATAGACATTTTTAATTAGAGATAACCAACATACTATCGTTCATAATCATGCCATTTGCCAATGTCGCAAATCTAATAAATGAGAGGAGGTAAAAATGTAAGATATACTTGTCGAAATACGACACAATCAACAATTTTTTGGGTCAACATCCACAAATTTTGACGCATTATTCGAAATGATTTGAATTTGAAATCACCCGTATACAATCAAATTGACATAACTATTCTCGAGTTTTTAGATATTTACATTTTCACAATGATATACATACAAAAACATTTGATTTAGGGACATAATTTACTCGTCACAAAAATGAATTTTCAAACTATTCCTCAATTTCCCTCCAAACTCCTACAGAGTAATTTTTATTTTTCGTCTCAAAATTTTATTTTGCAAAGAGTAAAATTACTCGACATGGTTTATTTTCTCTCTCATTTTTGCTCAGTATGATTTTTTTTTAAGTACCAACGCGAAACCGATCCAAATGATACTTGTATTTTCAAATGATACGTGTATTTTCAATTTTTCATAATGAATACATGAAATTTCATAATTTATTTGAGTTGGGTTTTACTTTTGTTGTTTTTTTTTTTTTGAAATTGTATAATAAACTCAATTAGTTAACTTATGAAGATCAATGAATTTTGTAAATTAAAAACTGACGCAAGGGTACGGTAAAACTTCAAGCGGCATGAATGCATGATAGCGGAGCACTTGATGTTTGGATTTTCAATCAATTTAAAAGTCAATCGATTGATGATGCAATCGGGGGATTGGGGTAGTTACGCGGGGTGGAGTCTGGTTGGGTGGTCTCTACTATTGGGTAGGTATCCGGCGAAAGCTCCGGTGAGAGGTGAGGCAGTTTGGAAGAGGGTAAAGAGGAAGGGAAAATGAATGGAGAGAAAATGATTGAAAAGAATGAGAAAGACGGAATTAATTAAGGTTAGGGTTAAATTTGTCAAAAGGAAAATTAAAAATGAAAATACAAACTGAACCAACTAAAATTTGTCTGTATAGAGTAACTTCGTTGATTTATATGTTGAATATATTTTCACCAATTTAATTAGTCGGTAATTATAACAAGAAAATTATCGAAAAAAGAGTCTTGACGATTTCACAATGTTATACTTCATACAAAGCAAATTTACTTTGATTATATATGATGTTTAGATCGATAGTTATTTTTTTCCTATGTTTGCGTGTTAAGGTGGTTAACGACGTCACATCATTTATGAGATACTTTTATACGTAATCCAAACATGCAAAAGTTGATTCACAAAACAATTTAAATTTAAATGTGTAGCAATTTTTTATACTCCAATAAAATAAAAATTAAATACCTTTCAAGAAAAGAATTCAATGTTATAGGATACATTAATTCACAAAACAATTTAAATTAATTCACTGAAATCCAAGTAGGGTTCTTAAATCCTAGTTGGTGAATATAAGGAAAACTTGTCTCTCCTCAAACACAAATAATTTCTAATTAGAAAACAACTGAATATTTCAATCAATGCCAAGATTTTCTGTAAAAAGTTAAAACTACAAAAGATAACCACGTGAACAAAAATATAGAGAATATATATGTTCTCCAATAAGCTTGGGTGAAATTCTGTGAGCAAATTGCAAAAGTTGGATTATGATGGTGAAACAGTGAAAAGGTAGGGTTAATATAATTCAAGACCAAGGTAAAAAAAGAAAGTTGGGATTAAATTGTGAACTTTGTCGCATGTAATAATGTACACAAAACTACAGAAGTTAGTGTATAGTAGTAGAAACATGTACAAGTGAAGAAGATAACGACTCATTGATGAAATTTTCAGTAAGGCTAAGGCAAAGTACTTAGGAGTTAGGATGCATTTATAATAGATACATCTTAGCCTTTATTATATTTTATTTTCTTTTTACTGCGCCACTTGCATATGGCTGTAAGTCCTGTAACTACACATACATATATTGTGTTTGATCATTAATGTATGTAGATAGTAATAATATTATGTCACTCCTCTTTATTAATTTGTTCTTCATTGTTGTCTTTCCCTCCACGTAATCACAATATACCTCCATTCTTAAGCTTCCTCTTCTATTTTTAGGATTTGCTTGGATTGAACCAAACTATTACAAAGTACGACTAGATTAATGATGGTTAACACAATAACAAATTTATGAAAAAAAAATGGTAATCTCATTGTGAAATAACTAGGCCTTTGTGTGCCGTCCGTGATGATGTCTAGTCCCTCCGGCCACTAGAAGGCGCCCAGGCAATGAACCTGGACTTATCCACCCTAGTGTGTGCACTTCCAACAGCTGTGAGGATGTCTAAACCCTTCAGTCTGATCTTTAAGTGGGCTTCACAAGTGAGGGGAGTGTTGGATTATAGTCCACTTTTGAAAATCTCACATTGATAAAGTAGAGGAGAATTGACTGTGTTATAAGGTTAAGGGATTACTCTCTTTATTGCCAATTGATTTTAGTGTGGAACCCTCTTGGGCTTGTACCGTGGTCTCTTTCTCTTCCGTATGGGCGTGGCCTAGGCCCGAGTCTGGATATGGTATCAGAGCCCACGGCTATTTCCTAGGTCTCTTATTAAAAAGAAAAAAGTGGACTATTTATACAATACAAAGATGGTACAACCGGTTGTACTACAACTAATTTAACTTAAAAAAATGCTCACAAAATTAGAGATGGTTGTAATACAACCGGTTGTACAATCCTTTTTTCCCTATTTATAATACTATCAACCTTTCTATCTAAATCTTAACACGGCTAACCATTATATTATCCCATTTATAAGAAAATTATTATCGATTCTTCCTCATTATCATCATTTTTCGTCATTATTCTCTTGTGTTGATTATTATTACTTAGGTTACAATTGGACAATAACCTCAGTATTTCGGCCTAGCAAGTCGTTAATTCGAACCTTAGCCATGCATGTCCTCTTTAATAACCTGGTCGGTTCCATCAAGTTATGAAAAACACAGTCCAATCTCTTTTAGCCAGGGGAATACGTACATAAACTTGACCAACCTGGCCCGCTTAACGGCTTAAGGAATGTGAGGGCCTGGCCCCAGTTCCAAGCCGAGTCAACCTGAGTAGTAACCACCTCATTGGGCAACCAAGTTTTAATTTAAGTTGGTTTAACTAAAGAGGTTCAGTCCATAGGTGGTCTAGACAAGCAGCCTGTAAGTCATACATAGAGAAAATTGGTTGGGTACGTAGTATATAGTATTGAAGTGGTCCTAACGGGGGTGGATGGAATGGAGTTAAAATAAAAAAAAAGAGTTAAGGAAAGGGAAGCAGATGAAGCTATTAAGTAGTAGGCTTTAAAGTGGGGATGTGATGGGTCAATATAATGACAGAAGGGGAAGTAGAGTATAAAGTAGAGGAGGTATGGGGACAATTTGGATGGATATGACAATTCTTACGCAATTAGGTCCCAGAAGAACATTTGTACCATTCTCCCCTTATTCCATGGGTTTTTCTTCTTTATTTATTGAACTCCCTTCCTACTGTCTTTGTCCTCTTTCTAACTGATTTATACTCCCCTCCTTCCCTATTTTCTTGTTCAATCCCTGTTTATGTTTCTCTCTTCTTCTTCCTTCATTTATTACTCTTCCTATTCTACCTCCACGTTCCTCTCTTCTTTATGGTCACCCTTTCTTACTTACTATTGTCCACATTGTATGTAGTTTCACAAGTGTTATTATGCACTAGCTAGTCCACCCCTACACTATGATTATTATCTTCTTTTACTCACATGGTTGCCCAATACGACAATAACAGTCGTGCCATCTAATTTAAGCGTCTTGCAACAGATCTATTTTATCAGTGGAACTTTTGTTCTTCATTTAATTTTCAATTAGGAGAACAATGAATCAATAATGGAATCCGATACCTCAAATGAAAAATAATATAAAATTATTTTGTGGGATCATTGTATACTATATAACAATCTTATAGTACTATTTGATTATGAACTTTATTTATTGTTGCTAGTTTGAAAGGATTTAGAAGATCCAACATGAAAACTACTCAATAATAAAAAGAATCGACAATGAGTGAAGATGCGCAAATTTAGGCACAATAACATTTAAGGAGGTACATATCAAGCTTTCTTGTCAAAAGAAAAACAAAACATGCATTAAAGAAGTGGAACACCAACATATTCAAGTACAATAATGAAAGGGTGAAAAAGAGAGGAGAAAGTTTGGAAATGAAGGAAGGTAATTAGCTAGCCATGCATCATGCATGCATGCATGAAGAATGGATAGTTTGAGTTCTTGAAACTTGAGTATGGTGCTTTGAGGAGGAAATCATAGTCATTTCCAACAGTTAAAAAAAAAAGAAAAAGAAAAATCCCATGTTTCTAGGGAACTTGAGTGTACGTGACAAAGGGCAAAGTCAAAATAGAAAGGCTATTCATGTCCCCTTTCTTGTCCCTTCACCATTCCTCTTTGAAACCCTACTTCAATTATTTTTTTTATGGCATGCTCTTCACTCTCTCATATCTTGACAAATGAATGCTACCAAACGCTCTTCCATTTTTCCAACCTTCCTTTTCTATCCACAAGAAAAAAAACAACTAGTTTCAGAGACACTTGCCCTTTATTTTCAAGATCCATAGGACACTAGAAAGATCGAATAACTTTATGAAAGATCATATTGATTTGTAATTTTAAATTATAAGACGTACAATGAAAAACGACATATTAAACAACTAATTAGAATGAAAAATACAATAGCCTTATATAGTTATATATATTGTGGAACACCGTCATTTTCATACTTAGGTCCTGTTCTTTTGGACTTAATTTCAAGTACATTTAGTTCAGTTCAGTTTAGATAAGTTTGATTAAGACACTTTTTTCACAAATTTACACTGAAATAAGTTCCATTAATTTCAGTTCAGTCAGTTCAGCAAAATTAAGTTCAAAAGAAGAGGGCCTAAATCAAGATATGTTAAACCACCAATTTTTATCAGACGTATGATTTCGATTTTTGATATAGGGTATAAACTTTTAATTTTCGAAGCATTATTGGTAATTCAAGATATAACTGCATTTTATTTTGGATTTGACTTGGACAATTTCACGGATAGTTATGGAAGAGATTAAAGAGAAGCATATATCAATCTTAAATTGATTGAATTAGTTAAAACAAATGATAATAAATCACTTTATTGTGGCAAGTGAAAGTGCAAGTGCCGGTGCTGCAAGGCAGAAGAGATCTATTTTTACGTGGCAGTACAATTGACATTTATACAGTTAGCACTTCACCTACTCCCCCCAAAATATTTACCACTACACACACACCGTTAAAAAACACACCTTGAAAATCCAGTAAATTAACCTGAATCTACACGCTACACCTCTCACACACTCTTGGACTTGGGCGTTGAATTTTCCAAGGGAAAGATGACAAAGTATGGCGGGGTTAAATATTTTTTACCTGACAATTTACGCAAGCATTTGATATTGTCAAGATTTGGCACCAATTTATTTTAATTTATTTCTCTTAGTTAGTATGGAGAACGGTCTGGATCGTCAGACGAATTTTAATATTTAAATGTGATTATTTTTAAGGTTTTGAGTGATCAGTATTGAGTAAATTATGATCATTTTAAAAACTCACAAATGTAGTCATAATTTATTGTCGAGGTCACTCTTTCCATGTGTGAAGTCAACCACCCCACGTTAGTAGATTACAAGTGATCAGATTAGTTTCTAAGTTGATTGTTCCTCCTAACATCAATTGATTTTAGGATGAAACTCCATTCGATTTGTGGATTACTGTAGTTTGTATCACTTGTGTCTATTACTAACTCATTGCGGAGGACTCGACAACTATCACAAAAAACGTTAAAATGATTTCGTTTTACACATATGAAACGATCTCATTCAAATTTATTACCTTACGTTTATAATTTATCGGGAATTAAGACCCTAGAAGTAGACAACAAAGTAGTAGTGACAAGTATAAGAATCTATTTTACTTTTGAGTTTGGTGAGTTTATTGACGACATTAAATTCATGTCATATATCCACGCAATCACCGTGAATGTGATTCTCTCTGGATTGTCGATACCTACATACATACCTGCTATCTTAACTTATTGATTGAATAGGACGCTTCATTTACTCCTCTCCAATTGTTCTCCCTAATTTTGGCTACTTTATTTAATCCATGATATAGAAAAAAAATACGATTTTTTTAAATGAATTGCGATTTTTTTAATATTATACTCGTACGTATTTATTTAATTGGTTAATTTGTCATGGTGCATATCGTGACGAAAAATCCAAAATGATAATGCTGTTATAAATTTATAAAAGGATGAACTGTCAATGACGATTATCTTTGAACAATTTTCATCATAAATGTCGACTTTGCGACCACTCATAAAAGTCATTTCTCATCATTGACAATTACCAACAGATGGAGTATGTGCTCAAAATTTTGACTATTAAGAAATGAATAGAACATATTTACAAGCTTTGTGTATCATTTTTTGCGTTAACTTCTTCGTATTTTTTATTTAATACGGAGTAATATTTTTGGTTAAACGTGTAAGGCAGCTTAGGCTTTAGTAGTCCTATAGAACAAAATTGTCGATCATGTGTTGTATAACATCAGCTCCTGCTGAATTTATGCAATAAGTTTGTACCTGCAATCGAAATAATAACCAGGTTACTTAGAGCACACCTTTACCTAGAACAAAGCTACATATCTTCAATGAAATACGATACAGTTTTGCAAACCGTGTTGGAGATTTCAAATTTGGTAAATTCATTATAGGGGTACGATTTATATTGTTGTATAGACAATACTTTTAATGCCTTATACAATAAACTACATAAAGTTTTAGAAGATGAGCAGGTAACCTGTATTGTATTGTGGGCAAGCAGTCTATGTCTACCACCCCCAAATTTCACGTCGATTCGATCCCAGCTGAGCTTGGTCAGCTGTGTGAGCATAGTTTCCGTTACTTCTGCGAAGTCATTGCCAAAATCGAGTTATTGGACAAGCAATGAAAGATAGAGTTCATATCTGATAACTGAGCATTACCAAACCGGACAGACCTTCTGTTCTCATGTCTGTCTTCCCATGTACTGAGGGCTGCCTGTTGAAATCTTGTTGAGGTGAATCGATAACTGATTTTTCTACGTGTATGATATGTCGATATTTATCACTCCTTGACATACATTCCAACTGCAAACGAATCAAAACAAGAATTTAGAAAGGTACAAAGATGAACTCATAACTGTAACCAAAGGTGCATCTAAGAGAATCAAAATGAAGTGTAAAGTGCTCTGCCATGTCGAAGGCGACATACAATCAAAGTGACTCACAGTAACATAGACTATGATGAGGAATAAAGAGACTGTGGATGTCTAAACTAATCTCACCTTAGGGAGCTCAGACTTACGACGCAACGAGGATGTACACCATCCAACAAGCTCTGTAACAGCTGTCAAGGAGTCGAACTAATCAAGTAATTCTAATGGTTACAATTAGCATCTGTTAAATACTCTGAATTTCCGTACTTCATGATATAGTTGGCAGCTTAAATGAATCTAAGAAACACAAAGTTACGAACAAGGATACTGTCAAACTGCACATTTGCATACGCAACCCGCCGCTTGAAAGACTGTAATGATGACCTGAGTCAAAACATAATCGTTAATTAGTAAGACATGCGTAAGCTTGTATGCTTCTTAGATGAATCAGAACAAAAAAGGGTTGATGTCTTACATGAAAGGAAGACCTTCCCAATCATTTACCATTCTAAGAAGAAGTGGCAGCCTTCCTTTATCACAGTCAGTCAAGAATAGATGCCTTCCTGTTCTTCCTAGCATCCACGAGGTTTGACGTGCTACTATTTCCAGTACATGTAAGCCACAGAATAGAGGGACCTGAAGACGGAGAAAAATCCTCGTCAACCACAAGGATCGACAGTATCGTACAACACACACAAACTACAGTTCATCATCATTAACTCAGCGCCTATAAAGAGGTCTAACATATGCAACATATTCGTACGGTGTCCAAGTGACCCGAGACATTTTGCTGTAGTCTATTATAACTACAGCGCAAAAAAATAATGCAGTGTATATTATAGGCTCGAGAAATGTACCTGATTGTGAGCCCTTGAACCAAGATGTGGTGAAGCAATCGTTATGAAGTTCATAGGCTCCAGACCGGCTATTTTACCAGTAAACTTCTGTTCATTAGCTTCTTCCGTTTGCCTAATGCTCTCGATTTCTCGGTCTGCTTTGAACTGTCTACTCACATAATTGCTTTCATAAAGCAGTGCGATGGCATATCTCGCAATCAATCCTCCTAGAGAATGACCTACAAATGAAATCTTACGGAGATCCGTGTAACGCTGAATCACTGATATCACCTGCAATAATCCCAGTAGTTCAGACCATTTGCTATTTTATTCCATATTTCGGGTCATGTATGTTCAAATGTAGGTGCACGAGGTAGATGAGAATAGGGAGCTATGACAGACCTCGTCTGCTAGACGTTCACCCATGATGTCAATCCCGTCAAAGGTTGAAGTCGAAGTGTTACGCTCACTGCCTGTAGGAATGCAATACGATTCAGCAAATGACGAGTTTAGAATAACTCAAGAACACGAGATCAAAGGTAGAATTGCATCAACCTTAGGCAAGGTCAGTAATCATAGTAATCATATCTTACAGTGAACAATTACATCTTTTGGATATGCCTTAAGAAATTGCTTTGCTGCATACCTCCAATCTTCTGCACTATTAATCCAATTAAATTGTAATTAAAATTAGCCCAAAAAATCAAAATTGCATGTTTTTATAAAGTAAATCTTATAAGAGATCGTCTTTCACTTTTAAATTGTTAGACCAACAATAAATATGAAATATTAAACGGGTAGTAAGAGTGTAACAAAAAACAGTCTTTCATAATTCATCTAAAACGTCTTTTTTAAGACTTTGTTATGTGCTTCGTAATTTCGTATTACTTAAATTTGCCAGCTAAATCATTTTAAATCTTCTATAGTTATCTAACAATAGTGTTGTTTACTTTGACATCATTGCACTCATAAAATTATGAGACATTTTGTTTCAACTATCAAGGTAAGATTTAAAGGCACAACGGTTTATTTAGATGTCACAATCTACTGAATATGGAATGTCTATGTTTTCTTTCGGTGCCACTAGTTATTTGGGTTTCAACAGTTTCTTAACGAGTTTTAGCTAGGTACATATTAAATATTCAAAAATAAAAAATTAGACAAAAATTCTTATTACAAAGATTTTTAATAGATATTACAGTTATTAACTTATTATGTTACTTTAATTTTTCTTTAATACTCCGTATGTGTTTAATAGTGGACAATGGATACATAGTACCGTTCTTTTGCTAACATTTGTTTTGATTGATGACCAAAATACCCTTAATTAAGTAAAATTGAAATTGTTTAAGAGGGACCTTAAAAAATTGAAAAATCCACATCTTATGGTCTAAACTATTAACAATACTCTATGATGGATCCCACAACAATGGTCGACCTAAGAAGTGTTTCTTTTTTTTTTTTTTTTTTTTGGTTTGACCAATCTATAAAATGCACAAAATAATTTAGCTTTCCAACATCTAAATATCTAATAAAACTCCGAATCGTGTGGTGATACACATACCAAGATCCAAAACCCTTATTCATCAACATTTCTATATTGATTCCAATCCCACCGAAAAATGTCATTCAACTTAACTAATATTAGAATCATTTCAACCAAAAATTTTAAGAGGCTCTCCTAATTTGAACTTGGTATGTACATAAGTTCGGTCTGACTCTGATACCCTCTTACATTATCAACTCATCCAAGAGGATATCAGAGTCTTTGGTGCTCAATAATATATACACTCTCATCATGACCCGTGTTCAAAACCTGTCAATATCGATCTAAATGAAAAGTATATAATAAACTAACTAAGTAACTAACCTTCCAATGATACCATTAACCATAACGATCAAATGAGAAGGAGTAGAAGTGGTAGGATGACCATCAACACCAGCAGACACCATATCAACACTACCATCTTCATTCTTCTTATCTACCGTTGGTGAATCCATATCCAACCCGAAACACCCGAATTTCGGACGCCATAAACCCGTCTTCGTCTTCGTCTTCATTTTCTTCCTACTCTTGGACGACGACGACGACGTGCTTTTCACTCCACCATCTTCTCTATGTTTCATCTCATTCTCCACATTTACTACATTATCATTATTATTATTAGTACCCAACATTGTTTCGGTTAATTATTGTTTATTATTTTTCGATGATGAATTAGTGAATGTTATTTGGGGAGGTATATAAAGAGGGTGGTTGTTATATTTCGTTGAAGTATATAGAAGTGTTTGAATATTAAGAGCAAGAAATAAAGTCAGAAGAAAATGATGTGCGTTTAATATTAAAGCTTTTGTTTATTAGACTAAGTCCAAATATGGAGGAAGACTCATAAATAGTCTACTTTTATTGTTTTTATTAGTTAAATAATTAAATAAATGTAGTACTCTTAAAGCAAGGACTTCATGTGTGTGGTGTTTTGTAATGAAGAATCTAAAGGGCAGTCATGGGTAGGGCTTTTGTAAATAATGTCGTTATTTGGTATGGAAGTTTCATAGAATGGTGCAAATTAGGTAGTCTTACCATTTCGCAGCTTTATGTATTGCCTTCCTACTAAATTTAGAATCGGTTAGATTTACGCGAAATATCTATATGAGACAATTTCATGATAAATATAATAATTAACAAACTATTTTATACAAGTATAAAAATGTCTTCTTTTTTCTAAGTTTTGTCCTAAAAATATTGTCCTTTTTTTAAAGTTATTTAGTGATAATTGTAACTGGACCTGTTAATATTGACGGAATACAACACCTAAAGATTAATCGATATGAATAAATTCAATTATCATCTGAAAACCCAAATTAACAAGACCCGACCAAAAGCTAAACTCGATATTGACCCGAGCAGAAGTGACCCGGCCTGGAATGGATATGACCCAGGCCAAAATGATCTGAAGTGACCATAAATGACTCGAGAAGACAATTCATTAGCGAAATCAACGATTTCACCATTGTCGACCCAAAAATGATTCGACTCGAAATGACCCAACCCATAATGACTCACTTCAAGATGACCCTATAACTATGGCTGAACTCAAAACTAACTAGAAACTCAAAATATTAAATTTAAGTTTATCAAACATGCAGTAATTTAGTGTGCGGTTCGTGTTATAGAAGACCAACTAACAATTAATAAGACTTCAACAATGACAAATAATATTGATAAAATTAATTATTTCTCTAAATGGTCTTACGAGTATAATCCAACATTTTATAATTGAAGATTACATCTACATGATCTAACATGTGCAAATTGGAGATATATTAGTATATTACTCTTTAACTTTTGCCAACTTTTTCATGCAAAAGAACCAAAGATCCCTTAATTAGAGATTGATCCAAGTTCATATCGTTTGTGTACGCAAAAAATATTTTGTCGACAAATTATGTACCGTATTTGCACATTTATAATAAAATAATACGGAGTATCAATTTTGAGAAAATATTAAAGATTGGATTAAACTACTAACAAAATGTTCTAACTTTAAGGAATAATACTCTACAATGTATTAAAAGATTGGATTAAACTTATCATATCACTAAACTATGGTTGGATTATTTTTTGTGTGAATGGTTTTTAAGAGTAGATTTTTGTCTTAATTTAAGTTCATTGAGTGTTTTTTTTAAATGTAATTTTACAAGAACTCAATGTATATAAAACTGATGTATATAACAATGAAAATTGATGTTATGATTTTCCTGTAAATTTGGTGTTTTTGTAACTTTCTAAACATGATCGAAATTACTATATCTAAAACCTGTCTTCTATTATATAATCTTGATTTGTATAATTGTATGCCAAAAACGATAAATGAAAACTATGGAACACAAAAGAGCAGAAACATATCGGTGATTGACTATCTAAACAACTTGACGCGCTTTAGCTGTCGAGCCTCCGCTTGCTCACTAAAACGAATAGAGTTTCGTATAAATTCTTACAATATTATATTCCATATTTGATAAATAAATAAATATAGATAACAATATGAATTTACTAGGAGGTCAAGTTAACCAACCATTCAAATGAGCACCAAAATTAGGAAATGGCAAGTCATTCTTAGAAGCAATAGAGGTCCTAAATGTCCTAAGGTTGAATATCTTATTATTGTCGACTGACCTAAGTTTGACAAGATTCTAGAAAAAGAAGAAAATAAAGGTGTGGAGGGTTACTTGACCAAACGTACATATATAAAATTGAACATGATGAAGATAATGTGGCGTAAT
>JAUEKU010101841.1:0-12916 GCA_032274805.1 Gypsophila paniculata
TCTGAGATTTATGGGCCCCCTGAGAAATCCAAAATTGAGCCCCAAATTAATATTATTATTACAAATAAAATTTTTTATTGCATGATATATAACGAGTAAATTTTAAAGAGCGCAAACTTTAAGCAATATGAACACAAAGGCTCAGTTTTGTGTATATCGGTGAATTGTTATTTATTTTCATTTTGGATAAATTACTTTTTCGTAAATTAACTTACTGCTCCTGTTTCTTTTCAGTATAACACCTTTTATAGTTTTTGGGTATATAATAATGTGCAAGTGGGAAAATATGATGTCTATTTTATTTAATTAATGATTTATAATGCTTCATTTATTTTTTCTTGATCTTTGTTTAAAAACAAAATTAATAACAAATAATTAGGATAAAGGGAGTGTATTGAATAATGATACTGATAAACACGACATGATTATGAGCAGTCGAGAACATAAATTACCGTGTAAAAAAGAAAGCATAAATTACCATAATTTGGGAGAAACGAATGACTCACCAATACAATAGTCCATGCAATCCTTTAATTAGTTTTTACTTCTTACCTTAACCAACTTCTAAGCTATTCTCCGAATATTTAATGTTTATCAATAGGTCTTATAGCCTTACTTTAACCTACACATCAACACAATCTATCTCTTTCAAATTTCCCTATTTTACTAATTCTCAAACCATTATAAGAAATAAGTCTGACGTGGCGATCTCTTCGCATTTCACGACACTACCTTTTCCCGCCCAAGAGATACCTATTACTCCGTATACACGAACACTCAATACAAAAACTGGGCCTGTCATATGAGTGGATTTGTTCTATTATTATACTGAGCTCAATAATGAGTGGGCCTTTTGCATATTGTTATATTTAGAGTACTTATCTAATTCGACTTACGTTCACACTTTAAATTTATTTCAATAAGATAAATTTGAAGATGTATATTGTAAAAATATATATCAAAACAATACTCCCAAAAACTATACAGTAATTTCATTTTTATGATTCTAAATATATTCTATTCATAATTTTCACAAAATCAAAAAAATAAAGCATAATACCGTATAAAAATAGATTTACAGTACTTGCTAGATTAGACCCTCTACATCCTATACTATCACTATATAACGGGATTTGTACGAATAACAATTGCTTTATTACAATTAGTACATAACATTCTATTTCCAGCTGGCCAAAAAAAAAAAAAAAAAGAATTGCTTTATAATCATAGATATCACATGCGGCCGTCTTACACGTGAGACCTATAACAAATCAAAGAAATTTCAGGCGTCACAATAAATTTTTGTGAGATCTTCTCATTTGAGATTTGGTAAATTTAGAAATTCATAATTGTGAAAGCGACAACTATGTTGATTTATGTAGTAATTGTGATTACTTTTACATATTTAAAAATCAGTAAGTCTTATAAGAGACCGTCTAACACTAAAATATTGTGAGACTAACTTCCTTAACTCACAAAAAATAATGAAAAAAAAGAAAGAAAAATATTATTAAAAGTAACTAACTTTTAATGTGAGAGATCTCACAATAACGCTATTGGGAGACCGTTTCATTTAAGATTTTGTATTTTAAATATATTCATGATATAATTAATAATTGTCACAATATATACTTCGTATTATAGTGGTTACATTTTAATCATATTCTATAGTCTTGCGCAAAAAAAAAAAAAAAACAACGATCACATACAAAAATATCGACTCTAAACATTATGATGAGATCTCTAATGAAATAGTCTTATGGATAAATAATTGCTTACTATATTTAATTAGCTACTTTAATTATATAATCAAAATAAATTGCTCCAGACATAATTGTTGTTTTATGAAAAGTAATCACATTTTGTAAATAACTAGCATAGATCCCGCGCTTTATGCGCGGTTCATATAGATATTACTTTTAGTTAGTAAGTAGTATATTAAAAATATTTATATTCCAGTGAAAAATATGTATTTGTTCAAGTTTTTATTTGTTTATATATTTTAATTAATATTTTCTCCGTATTATATTAAAATATAAATAAACATATCTTAGGATATAAGAATATAATTAACGACTTCTCTTAAGATAAATAAGGTAGTAAAAGAAAACTTAGAATGTTTTTAAAATTTTCTAAAATATTATGTAGAATATTTTTCACTTGCCTAATTAGTGAGACCTTTTTTCCTATAAAAAATATATTCGTAATAAATAGTTATATTAGATATTCTTGTAGTAATGATTTTAGGCGGGAAAACGTTGCGTGAGAAGACGACATGTGGCAAAGATTTTTGGAGTGGTTTGAGAATTAGTAGTATAGGAAGATTGTGTCCATATAAATAATGGACATAAGTAAAAATCGTACTCCTGAGTCCTGAAGTTAGTTCACCGCTCCCTTCATTCTTTGTCCTTCATTCACCGCTCTTTCTTTGTCCTTCATTCACCGCTTTGCTCCCTTCATTCTTTGTCCTTCATTCACCTGCTTTGCTCCCTTCATTCTTTGTCCTTCATTCACCGCTCTTTCTTAGCAGAATAGCAGGTACGTCCTCTCTATTTCGAATAAGACTGTGTATATGTTTTATAATTGTTTTTATACCTCGTTTAGCAACGTAACGTTGGTGAATTAGGTTCACAATTATTATAAGATTGTTGAATGTCGCACAACGATTTGCTTGATCTGCCTATTTAATCTTATACTCAATACTTTGACCTTAATTCAAAATTTTCTCCTGCCCTTGTTTAGTTGGTTGCTTATTGGGTTTTAATTAGTCGTGGATAGGATAGTTATGTTTGTTTATTTATTTATTTTGCTAAGATCTCTTCCGTCTCAGTCATTTGTTTGAATAAATTAATAGAATTTGATTTGGTTATCATCCGAAATAAGCCCCAAACTTGATCCATTTACCTCTCATTGATAAAAAAAATCGTAGCTAAAAGTAGGGGTGTAGATGATCAGAGACGGCTCGACCCTCGAAATCGGTCAAGCTCAGCTCGAGCTTGGTCAAACTAATTTTCAGCCCGAGCCGACCTTGGCGAAATTCAACGCCTAGCTAAAAGTGACATATACTTTCCAACAGTCTTTAGGCGAAATCAATCTAAACAAATGATTGAAATAGACGGGGTACGGACGTATGGTGATGTTTACATTCAACATTTCGACCACTTACCCCGCTATTTGAGAGAACCCTTTAAGCTATAGACGTAATGTTATTGTTGTAGCTGACGGCATATTCCTGTTGTGTCAGCAGGTCACAGGTTTCCGATGACGGACTACTTACGCGAGTTGCCTGATGATATTTTGGGCGACATACTCTCTCTGATGACGGTGAGAGAGAGTTTTAGAGTAAGGTCTTTGTCACGCGGGTGGAAAGAACTCCTTGATAGTCGTTCAGTTCTTCAGTTTGACGCTTACAATATTTTTGGGACAGATAGATATGACTATCGTTTTAGGTCAATGTTTGTAGCAGCGGTTGATCAGTTTCTAAAAATTTGGAGAGCACGGAAAATAAGTGCACTTAAAATTAAGTTTGGTCTTGGAAACGAATATGCTTCACATATTGACCGGTGGATTGCCGGTGTTAGTAGCAAGGAAGTCGAGGAATTCGACCTCAATTTTTCAGCTTTCAACTATGATTGTTCAGGTCGTAACGTGACAAAAGCTGAAAAGTATGTTTTCCCCTGTCATCTCATGCACACTGAGGGGGGATCGTATTTGAAGCGTCTTCAACTTCAATTTTGCAATCTAACATCAATTTCTGATGTCTGCACAAGGTGGCTAAGTAAATTACGTACAATTGAGTTGGATCATGTAACTCTGCGCTCGAGTGACGTCAAGTGTATCCTGTCGAGTAGTTTAAATTTGGAATCACTAAGCTTGATTAACTGTTGTCTGAGCGGGTACCTATGTGTTAAACATCCTTCTTTGAATAAACTAGTCGTCGACAACCATTGTGAATGTATTGAGCTCAATTGTCCGCGTCTTGAGATACTTGATTATTCTGGCCGTTCCGACTTCACATTTTCCAATGTACCTCTATTGAGAGAAGCGTCTTTGAATCTCCATTTCAAGACAGGGGGAAGCACAGCAGAATTTAGTGACCTTGCCAGAAATGCTCCCCGGCTTCAAACTTTGTCTCTTTGGCTGACAACTGAGGTAAGTGACATCATACGACTAGCTCAGTGATTGAGATATTATTTGTTATAGCGATACTAAATTCATGTATATCTTCAGGTGCCACAACTTTCTCCAAGCACGATTATGTCTTGTCTAAAGCGATTGGACCTACTCATAAATGTTCCAATGGGTTTCGATCTTTTCACCGTTACGCATTTCCTATATGCCTGTCCCATCCTCGAAGAGTTGCATCTAAAGGTTAGTCGTTATAAATTTGTAGATTTATATCAAGTACATTATTTAGTCGAACAGACGAACACTTTTCAAGTCTTCAACCATGAAAATAAATTATTTAGAGTAAGACGTTGACATCTTTTACAGAACGTGGTTTATTTGATTGACTTGTTTTTCCACTATTTGTAAATCACTTATGTTGCCTGCAGTTGAGTCCCAAGAGCTACTCAGAACAAAGCGTCCAAAGGCAATACGCGGACCGCACACATTTCCGTTTGAAAGAGGTTAAAATCAAAGGATCAGTTTATTGGTTAAACCCATTGAAGTTAGTAGAGTATTTACTGAGAAACAGTGTCTCACTTCAGCGAATGATTTTTGTTGGCGGAGGTAAAGACAGTGCTGCCATCAGTAGCCTCCCAAAGTTCATCATGCTGCAGAAGATAAATCCTGCTGTAGACGTGCTCGTAATCTAAATTCAATCGACTGTGGATGACGCGTCTCATATCTACATCCTAACATTTTACTCATCATAATATCGTATTAGTGTATTCCAAATTATCAGACATCTGGTATGTACGTCAAATGGGCTAGATTCCTCACTCAATTTAGACCCCTTCTGATTGCTGATAAACGCCTCTTGTATTGTATTCTTAATTTTGTTTCATGTGTTGGATCAATTTAAAAGGTAACTTTTCCTAGATTCTACTATTCGGGTTGTATTATTTTGCGAACCTAAGTCTTATTTATCATTAGAATGCTCCGTTTAATTGATGTGTCCCATTTTATTATTTACAAAGTCTCGTATAAATCGGTTGTACACGACAGAATTATGTAAGATAGCGTTTGGAAACAAGTTTGACATACATAATTTCAAATAGGAATTTTGAAATGATAGATTACGGATGCAAATTTTTTGTTTGGGAATTCTTAAATTCCAAATGCAAAATTAGAAATTCAAACAGCATTGTAAAGGAACAAAGCACAATAATGATTAATTAAAATGGACAACAAATAAAGGTATAATGATTAATTAAAATCAACAGAAACACACGGAGTAATAAATGGATTATAAATGTTCATAAACTAGGGTTTTCAATTAAAATGAAAATATGGTTTAATCTCCCTCCATTTCGATCGATTAAATTACTCGTTAAATGAACAAAAGTTTTAGGTTTAGTGACTGTTGTCGAAGCAAAAGTCTATTGTAGACGGAAGAGGTTGTCTTGTCCGCTACTATTTCTCTGATGATCGATGTTGCTTACAATTTGCTTGACATCACGACCGATCAAAGTACTCATTAAATGTAAACATAATATAGAAAAGTAAACAAATGAATAATACATCAAACACGGAATATGTAAACAAATGACCAGAACGGAAAGAGTAAAACAGAAACAATCAAATCTAAAAATGAATTTAAGGTTTAAGCTGGGACTTACGATTGAAGTCGGAAAGTGAATAGATTCGTAGCAAAACTAGGGTTAAGCAAGGATCGAGAGCGTTTTTGTCGCATTGAATGTGAGTGAGTTATTTGGGTGAGCTAGATTTTAGGATGACGGGTACGAGGGGTATCATTTGTTTGACTCGTTTTGAGTTTTGTATAGAATTCTACGAATTTGGTTTGAATTCAAATCCAAAAATTTTCAGACTTTTCAAACAATTGATTTGGGCCAAATTTGAAATTTAACATATAATCTACCTTCCCAAACATACTATATCAATTACACGGAACCGACATTTTACTACTGGTTGTAACAAGCTTGATTGAAGACTAATAATATAGAGTATTAATAATCATTTATTCGTGTAACCTTATAGATCCAAGACCTTATGAGCAATTTTATTTGTAAACATCTATTTTCTTCCTCAATGTGATAAGAATCATGGCCATGCAGATAGAGGGAAAAGATATGGCATAAAAAGGGAAAGTGGGGATAAAAGATGTGCGTCACGGTTTAAAGAAATAATACTAAGTTAAGTCTCGAGGGAGAAACTCCATGCCAATGTTAAATCTACAATTATTTAAAACTTCATGCCAATCTTAAGTTAGATACGACTAGAAAGTAAAGAGCATTAAAACTTCATGACAATATTAAGTCATCTTGAGGAAGAAAAACTCCATGCTAGCATTAAGTCTTAAGGAAGAAAGGGTGGTTCACCGCCTCGTCGATAGTCGTCCTTTTCTTTGGAACAACTTGAAGAAGTTTCTACAAGTTAAAAGAAAATAAAAATTAGAATCATGACCACTAAATAATGTATGTTACAAGTTACAAAAAATACAACTAACTCAAAGTAGTTTGGTAGAGTAATAATATTAATAAGATAGGATTCATGGTTATGAAACAAACACCATACCTGGATCATGTCTTTAGCATTATCATCCATGTTTTCTGGAACTGGATAGGCCTACAATATGATAAAATTAAATTGACAAGTGCATTATACCATACAAAAGCTAATAGACTTAAAATCTACGTAATATCTGATCTAATTCTAATATAATAAAATAAAAAGTAAAAAGCACAAGAACCTAGCACATACCTTCAACACAGCGGAAGAGTCACCTACAAACCTGGGCAAGCTAGAGACCCCGGGCCACTCATTCGCGCTTGGTGTCCCTAACTCGCTTCAAATCACACACAAACCAAAAAAAAAAAAAAAAAAAAAAATATCTGAATCAGGTTCGATATTTTGAATTTTGAACGAAAACTAATTACAAATCATGGAAAAATTTGAATTTCTCATTATTCACTCTCTACTATTTACAATGAGACAAGGTTTAACAGACATCACTTAATACGCTCACTAATTTGCTAACTAAACAGCACATAATAATGGCAAATTCACTCCCAACCTGCTCGATAAAACCACACAAAAAAAACAGCCTCAAAAAAACCGATTCAGTGGCGTCAATACCAGAGAACCCTCACAAGAGAATAATAAGTATATACGGCGAAACTCACAGAACAAGCAGAACAATACAAAGAGCCAACAAATTAGAAGTTAGTCGAGACAACCACCGCACACGGTGGAGAACTCACAGTAGAAGAGCGGAAACGTGATCGGCTCAATACGTGCCGCATGGAGGATAGTGTCGTCGATAGAGCAGAAGGAGGAGGCGCATAAGAACGACGAACACGTTGCGCTAGAGGAGTACAGGGGCAAAGTTGGAGAGATGAGTGATATTTGTGAACTGTGAGTGTATTTTGAAGCTGATTGATGGATGTTTGATACCTAGCTAGTGCAAGTGGAGGTGAGAGTAAGGTGTTTTACTTGAAGATGAAGGGAGATCTTAAAAAAAAGCTGCAATGGGAAGGGATGTCACAGGGGTACGAGCGGAGCTGAATAAGTCGGCTTATGCTAAAGTAACGGCCAAAAGTTTCTGTAGACACAGATTGAGAAGTCAATCAAGTGCCTGAAGAGCACAAGTTAAGGACTGTGAGGTAAAGGAATGCACTTTTCAGGCACCTCGCGCTGAAAATTGTATTGAGAAACAGGATGTGTTCGCCACTATGAGAACCAATGTCAATAATGAAAAGCTAGAGATGAAATCCATTAAAACTAAAGATCAGAAGTCTACAAGTCTACTCCTGAAAACACATCCTCTGGAACAGCACCTGCTGAAAGCTTGAGATAAAGAAGACACAAAAAAGCCTTCATATGCAACTATCGATAAACAAGTCTATAGGAGCCTGACAGAAATCAAATCCCTAGTTTTTCAAAATGGGAGCAATTCAAAGTCTCGTAACACCGCCAAGCAATTACAGCCAAGTACCCGCACGTGACAAGGAAAAATTTAAATGATGATGATAATCGGTCCATGACTTCATCTGTATCTTTCCGTACAACAAGACCTAATAGCTCCAACATTTATGATTTCTGGCTGTTTACAAAACGAAAGAAATACTATGCAAAATGAGGGGAAAAGCGTAAGCCGTAAAGCTCTAGAGGCAAAGAAACGGGAGTATGAGGCAAGGACTAAGAATGAGGAAGACGCAGCAGCTATAAAGCAAATGAGGAAGAACATAAAGTTCAAGGCAAATCCCGTTCCCAGTTTTTACTATTTCTCCAAAGAAGAATAAGGTGAAGACTAAGCACAACTCATCAAGCAACAGTGAGGATTAAACTGCTCCAAATTCATTCCCAACAAAACTCTAAAATAATACGAAGTAATTACAAATACAAATCACGTGCTCGGAAAAGTAGGATTTATAATTTCATAATTCAACATTGTCATTTCACACTTGTATATTTAAAGGCTTGATTTGAAGTATCATTTATTAAAATCCTAATAGATTGAGAAATAAAGAAATAAAGGTATAAATACTTAAAAGTAGTTTATGAGAATACCTGAATATCGCCTCCAACATCAGGTCACTCTGCCCACGGTTGCTCGGAACAGAAAGTGCAAACATGTCAGTTATCTCAGAGTGGAAGAGATCAAATGCCTTCTCCCCCGTAACCAATTCAGCAAAAATTGTCCCTACCGACCACATGTCTACGGCCTTGCCGTAGTGGTCATCTCCGAGGAGCACCTCCGGAGCACAATATTGAATTGTGCCAACCTATATATTTAAAAAAAATTAAAAAATTATGCAATAATAACTATCTTATTGTATATTAAACAATCAACGTCTTAAATAAAAATAGATCAGAGTGGAAATAACTTACATCAGGGGTGACAAAAGCACCGCTTGATATAATATTAGTAAATATATGTAATTATTTACTTGATATTAGTTTTAAATCGACTTCCCCTGTTTCATCACCAGTTGCTTCTCCTGCTGCGCCCTCTGCTCCATGTTATGGCAGTTGGCCATGGCCTGCTGGTCCGTGGGGGTATCCACCTTGTCCGTACCCCACGGGACAGTGGGGAAGGCAGCAGCAATTTCGCCCCCAAGCAGGGGTTTTGGGTTCGAGACCAGGCGCTCAAGCATACACGGCAACGGGTACGGGTCCAACTCAGACGGAAATTGAGGCCGCAATGTATACTTTGGGTCTTACTCCTCCTGAGCCATGGGTTATGGACACCGGTGCAACCTCGCACATGACATCTAACCAAGGTAATCTCACGTCTTTTGTTAATTCGAGCTTTCCTAATGGTATAGTCGTTGGAAATGGTCAATCTATTCCGATTAAAGGTCATGGACATGCTACCCTACCCAAACCACATCCCCCTTTAATCCTTAAAAACGTACTTTATGCACCAAATATAGTCAAAAACTTAGTGTCCGTTAGAAAGTTTACAACTGATAACAAAGTCACTGTCGAATTTGACCCATTTGGATTTTGTGTGAAGGACTTACGGACGGGGACTCATCTCATGAGATGTGATAGTCGGGGCGATCTATACCAAATTTCTGCCGCACAACAATCTGTCTTTGCCGCTTTTCCTTCCTCCTCGTGGCATGCCCGACTCGGTCATCCCGGGGATCCTGTTATGTCGTTTCTTAAGAAAAATAAATTGATTGATTGTACGTTGACTTCTAGCAACTATGTTTGTCAATCTTGTTCACTTGGAAAACATGTTCGTCTGCCGTTTGCTAATTCTACTACGCGTACTTTTCTGCCATTTGATATTATTCATTGCGATCTTTGGACTTCTCCAATTCTTAGTTCATCGGGTCATAAATATTACTTGTTAATTTTGGATGATTTCAGTAATTATTTATGGACTTTTCCCCTAGCTAAAAAGAACCAAGTTAGTTCCATATTATTACAATTTCATTCTTATATTCACACACAATTTGAGCGTAAAATAAAAACCTTACAATGTGATAATGGTACGGAGTTTGTTAATGGCGTATTTCGTAATTTTTGTGCCACTCAAGGGCTATGTTTCCGTCTTTCGTGTCCACATACTTCGTCACAAAATGGTAAAGCCGAGCGTAAACTTCGTTCTATTAATAACATGGTTCGAACTCTTTTATTTCACGCGTCCATACCCGTCTCATATTGGCACCACGCATTAGATATGGCGACATACCTTTTGAACATTTTACCAAGCAAACCAATTTCTTTCGAAACTCCCGTAACAATTCTCTTTAATCGAGTCCCTCTTTATAGTCACCTTCGTGTTTTTGGTTGCTTATGCTATCCTCTTGTCCCGTCTACTACGATACATAAATTGCAACCCCGCTCCACTCCTTGTGTTTTCCTAGGCTATCCTAAAAATCATAGAGGTTATAAGTGTTTTGATCCGTCTTCTAATAAAATTTTCATTAGTCGACATGTTATCTTTGATGAGTCAATTTTTCCGTTCTCTAAATTAACTCGCCCCGCTGTGACCGACTATGATTTTTTATGTGATGACGTCTCTCCGTATGTCCTACGACACCTGACCTACACCCACCCCCCTACGCTTAATAACCCACAAGATCAGCCCACCCTTAACCCGGCTGCCGCTGCTACTGGTTCTGTTGTTACAGCCCCAAATGACGTCCCTGCCTCACCCGTGTCAAACACCTCACCTTTGTCACACACTCCACCCGTCCTTTCTCCTGCTGTCACCATCCCAGTAACACCCCAGCCTCCCCAAGTCTCTAAACCCACTACTCGAGCTGACCGAGGGATTGTCAAGCCCAACCCAAACTACAATAGACCCGATGAGGAATACAACCTGAACACAGCTGCCACGATTTCCCCAATTCCCCGAAATCCCGTGTTCGCTATTCATGACCCTAATTGGAAATTGGCTATGGACGACGAGTATAATGCTCTCATTGACAATAAGACGTGGGACTTGGTTCCACGCCCTCCCAATGTGAATGTCATCCGTTCTATGTGGATTTTTAGACATAAATTTCATTCTGACGGTTCTTTTGAAAGGTATAAGGCACGTCTTGTAGGTGATGGAAAAACGCAGCAAGTTGGAATAGATTGTGGGGAGACTTTTAGTCCGGTAGTAAAACCCGCTACTATTCGGACAGTTCTTAGTCTTGCTTTATCAAATTGCTGGCCTATCAACCAACTCGACGTTAAAAATGCATTTCTACATGGTACCTTGAATGAAACTATTTTCATGTATCAACCAGTTGGCTACCGTGATAAACAAAGGCCTGATCAAGTATGCTTGCTTCGGAAATCGCTATACGGTCTCAAGCAAGCACCGCGTGCTTGGTACAAGCGCTTTGCCGACTATATTGCTCAAATTGGTTTCATACATAGCAAAGTGGATCATTCGTTATTTGTTCTTCGACAAGGTACAGATTTGGCTTACTTATTATTGTATGTCGACGATATAATTCTTACATGTTCCACTGAGTCTCTTCGTGCTACTATTATGCGCAAGCTTAACTCGGAATTTGCCATGAAAGACCTCGGTCCGTTGAGTTTTTTTTCTCGGCATTGCCGTCACACATGACAAGTCAGGTATGTTGCTTTCGCAATCCAAGTATGCTGAATCGATTATTAATCGAGCTGGAATGTCAAATTGCAAACCTGCTGCTACCCCGGTTGATACGAAGCCCAAGCTTAGTGCTTCATCTTCTACCACTCCCTTTTCGGACCCTACCCAATACAGAAGTCTTGCCGGAGCTCTACAATATCTCACTTTTACGAGACCGGATATTTCTTATGCCGTTCAACAAATATGCTTGTTTATGCACAATCCAATGGAATGTCACATGGCAGCTTTGAAACGGATCATCCGTTATCTCCAAGGTAGTCTTGCTCGTGGTTTATGGATTCGAAAGTCACTTCCTAAGCAACTTACTGCCTACACAGATGCAGATTGGGGCGGATGTCCGGATACGCGACGGTCTACATCCGGGTATTGTGTGTATCTCGGAGACAATTTGGTTTCCTGGGCTTCGAAAAGGCAACCAACTCTATCTCGTTCTAGCGCTGAGTCCGAGTATCGTGGGGTTGCCAATGTTGTAGCCGAATCATGTTGGCTCCGTAATCTTTTGGTCGAGCTCCATGTCCCAATGACCAAAGCTACTCTCGTGTATTGCGACAACGTGAGTGCTATATATCTCTCCGAAAATCCGGTCCAACATCAACGAACAAAGCATATTGAGATGGACATTCACTTCGTACGTGAAAAAGTCGAGCACGGTGAAGTCCGTGTCCAGCATATCTCGTCTCGCTATCAAATCGCCGATATTTTTACCAAGGGTCTTCCTTTGGTCCTTTTTGATGATTTTCGAGACAGTCTAAATGTTCGTGCTCCTCCCGTTTCGACTGCGGGGGTGTGATAGAATATTAGTAAATATATGTAAATTATTTACTTGATATTAGTTTTGATTATTTGCCATATTTGTAATTATCTAGTTAGCTTAATTATAGCTATTAGTTATTTAGATCCTAAATTAAAGGATACCATTTGTAGTATTTATACGTTACTCAATGATCAATAAAAGGCATCCATAATCTTCCTTTAAAAAGTGTATTTATGAGAGAGTAATCACTAATTTTTCAATAATAAATTGATCTAATAAGAGAGCGGTGGTCTTAGTATCGTAATGTAGTCCATAAGCAATGATGATCAGTACGTCGTGATCATTAGATAACCTTTGTACATTTATGAATTTATGTCAAAATGTAATTGTGTTCAACACTTGAATCA
>JAUEKU010101952.1:0-12914 GCA_032274805.1 Gypsophila paniculata
AAAAAATGTCCTAAATGTAAGAAATGTTCTCATATAATTAGGTCATCGTGACCAAACGCCGACAATCCAAATAGGTTGTACCATAAATGCCATGATTGTGGACGGTTCAATTGGTTCCTAGCTAAGAGTGAACAAGATTGTCATTCAAACACGAGTTATGACGTTCAGCAAGCTCAAAGCCATCAAATTGAGAAGACAATGCAATATCTGAAAAAGAAATGCAAGCAATAAGTAGAACGACTTAATTTAGGGATAATAGTTCTAACGAGGATAATTTTGGGCTTAGATTGAGCATTTTCAGTTTTACGGATTTAAGGTCTTTAGGGATAATTACGTGCACATTATTATAGTAGTTGGATATCAAAGGTGCAGTATTGTGCACAAGTGCCAAATATCAGGGCCATTTTGTGCACAAATGTCAAACCTTAGGGGCATTTTGTACACAATATGCAAACCTCGCGTGGGCATTTTGTGCAATCAGCAATAACTATGAAATAAGAGCAAATCACTGTTAGCCAAAATTGACGGTTTGGGCACGGCAAGATATTTTGTCGAATCTCAGGGCATTTCAGGCAGAAACATAAAAAAATGGACACCATGAGAATTAAATCAAACTTCAGGGTCATCATGGGAATTTTCCGAAAAAAGAATCTTCGTATTCGGAACTCGTAGTCACGAGTTTTGATCGGTTAAAGTTTTGTTACCGAATGAGCTTCGACTGACCATATCTTCTGGCCACGAGTTCCGAATACGAAAATTCTTTTTTTCAAATCGAAGATCTTGTCAAGATCTACTGTAACAACCCGGATTTTCATGACCTTATTAATAAGATTAATTAGAATTAACAGCGGAATTAACATTAATACAATCCGAGTTATTACTTAAGTTACACGTTTATAACTGATAAAAGAAAAACTTGACTAAATAATTTTAATCCAACCACCCTCTTCCTTGTAAAAGCCTTCGTGTAGGTCAGGTCCTGGCTAGCTTCCATCCGACATTAAGAAATATACACAAGTATACGAATATATAAGTGTATAAATAAAAATGTCAGGTGGGCAAATCATCAATCGAACAGCAATGCAAACAAAACAAATATTCAATCATAATCATACGATCCAATCATAACATCCAATCAGAAAACAATAAACATTTTCGGAAAATTTAAAAAGGGAAAAAAACATTTTGTGCCGTTGTATTTTACTGAAATTTTATGAAGTATTTTACAAGTATCTGAAGTTTTTTGAAGTTTCCTGAAATTTTCTGAAGTTTTTTTTATGTGTTTGATAAGTAACGGAAAAATAAGGTGAGAAGAACAGACCCTTATATGTATAAGTGAGGTAGTACTTACCTATTTTATTGTTAAGACGGATATATCCGTGTTAAGGGAAACTTATTGTTGCTGGGGAGAGGGGGATAGGTGGTGGTCGGGGTTGGTTTTTTTTTTCAATTATAATTGATAATTTTATTTTTTTAGTTATGTGAATAAATCGGAAAAGAAAACGCATGGTATTCAAATAATTTTATGATGTATTGTAGGAGAGGTCGGGTATGGTGGGTGGTGAAGCCGTTTCGCATCGGTACTCTAGAAAAATTTCGTAGTGCACGAAAATGAGAGAGAAAATCAACTATGACGAGTAATTTTACTCTTTACAGAATAATATTTTGAGAGAAACATATGAAACTTAGAAAGTTGAAGGGAGAAATGAGAGGGGCATTTTGGGAAATTGATTCTGTGCCGAGTAAAATTTATTCTATGAAGAGTACGCCCCAAAAACAATTGTGCCTACTCTGTATAAAATAATAGTCTCACAATATTCACAATTTTTCAAATAAGATATTATTATAACCGTTGTAATACAACTTCTCACATAAGACCTGGATAGGGTTTTTTTTTCATTAATTCTTGTATGAGACAGTCTCACAATAATTTATTGTGAGACTAAATTATTCGTACCGATATATATAATTTTTATACTTTTTTAAAGGTAATCGTGACCCCCTATATTCGTAATCATTTTCATGGTGTTATTGATGATAGTATATACTTTTATCTGGTAACCATTTTATTACTTTTTGTAATTATCTTTTGTGTTTTTCGTCCCCTTTAAACTCTAAATTTTACTAATCGCCTTACAATAATTTATTGGATAAAATTTATCATTAAACTGTCTCACCTGAAAAATTGAGTATTTTTTTTAGCTTATTCTTTAATGTATAGTAGATCTTATCAATAAATCGATATTTTCGCAAACCTACCGATAATTATTCAATAAGAGGATTATTACATTATACTCTAACTTTTTGAGTTTTCTTTTCAAGAATCTGAGTTTATGTTCACAATTTACAAGATACTCAGAAACTTTATACTCGTAATAAAGATCAGACAAAAATTGACCTTGATGTAGTACACCGAAGTTACCCTCCTTTTTCTCATAATTATTTAAGATAACAGGAAGTAAGAATTTTGGGAAAATCGAGACGAATTTTTTGTTTATATTATCCAATGAAACAAAACAAAAAAGACGTGAGTAGGGGAGTGAGGATTCCCGAATCAACGCATGCATCAGCAGACAGCTGCACCTCCAATTTAATACGACTAACTCATGGGCAACATTTTGTTTCTTTCAACTTTTTGTGTCATTGCTTTCTACTCCGTAGTTTCTACGTAGTACGGTGTGTAAATTGCTCTTTTATCATCAAAGTTAGTGTGACCAACCATTTAAATTAAATTAAATGTCTTTAGTAAAGGACCAATCACTAATGCCCCACAAAGTCTCGAATATAAGTCTTTTTTTAAGAACCCCAAAGTCTCGAAAAAAGGTCATTTAAATATTAGTAATTGCGGGGAATTTTTCATTTGAAGAATTTTATAGTGATACGGTCGGATAATATGAGATTATAAACTGCTGTGATATAGTCTTGCTCATACAAAAATTACCCTATGAATAGAGTTTGAGGCAAAAGTAGAAATGGTTATTATGATTGATAAAATATTTGAATACGAGTATTTGATTTGATTTGCAATTGATCCTAATTTTTTTGATATCCCATTGAGAAGTAAGTGTGGTTTCGATATCCAATTATTTTGGAAATTGTGTTTTTCTTTGCGTTAAGATAATATTTAATCTTATAATCAAGCAAATCATCTAATTGAAATTATTCTCCATCCCTTTGTCGAATTTCAAATATTAAACTACATAGTGTAAATTAAAGAAAACAATTACATCACGTTTATTTCGAAAATAAAAAAGTAAACAAATAATCCGTAACTAGATAAAAAGAGAGTATCCCTGAATATTCTGGGCAACAATACATTTCACACGCTAGAATCTACCAAGTACTAAGTATTATAAATGGTAATTATGGTAAATTGACAAATCAAATATACTAAAAGACTGATATATACCGAACAATGACTAATAATAGGCCAACTACCAAAAGGAATCAATGTGTAAATATTTTTCTCAAATAAATGACAAAATAAATAGTCACATCTAAATCAATATATTTTGGAGAATCTTTATTGTAGGATCGATGTACGCGTACGACTATATATTTTATGTCTAAAAAGTTGTACGAGTAATGTTTATTGCGACCACTTTTAGACCCTCGATCACTTTTTATTCAATAATGGTCACAACAAACACTAAATTGGTCACTTTTTAAGCACAAATAGCCCATCGTATACGTACGACAATCTCATTCCAGCATCTGTGTATATTTTAAATACCCAAACTATTTAATCAGATATTCATATTCAATTTCGAGAATATCGACTTTCAATATCCAATCCATCCTTATAAGAAAAATTTCAATAATAATTTATTAATTTACGATAAAATTATTTCCTATACACATGTATCTTACCAACCTTACAAACATGAAGACGGTAAACAAATACTGAGAAGACGAAGATATTGATGAATATTGATTTTATTATATTTTCTTATAATATATATATTATTATTTATTATGATATATTCTCATATATCGTATATCATCGTTTCACACCGTACTCCTATATAAGTACATTTCCCAAGTGACAATTTTATTGTAGTATCAATTGATAGTAACAACCAATCAAACCTACTACTCATCACAAACTCAATCATATAACCAACTCATCTTACAAAAACAGAGGACTTATCATGGGTTGGTCCATTGCTTTACACGGTGGCGGCGGCGACATTCCGGCTAATTTACCACCTGAACTTCAAAAACGCCGTGAAGAATCTCTCGTCGGCCTTCGCCATTGCCTCGACGTTGGCGTAGCCGCTCTCAATCAAGGCCTCCCTGCCCTCGACGTAGTCGAGCTTGTGGTATACCCCTCTTGATTTTTATTGTTTATATAAGACGATCTTACTATCAAGGCCGCTCGTTTTTTTTTTATGAAATTGGACTCAATCTTAGACGGTCGATAACTACACACGTAGACGTTACATATTACTTGTGCCGTAAGGTCATCATAACAAATTCTCGTATAAAACAGTTTGATCATAGCGACTAATAGTGAATTATAACAGTATTAGGCTATTGATAAGTAAATGTCTGTCGCAAAGACGGACTTTTATAAGAATTTGTGTTATAAAGTGTAAAAGCGTACTAAACCCGAAATCAATTAGACGGAGAAAATGATAGTTTGTTGTCGTCTGCTATATGACTCGGCCTGTAGCAAAAACTGAGAATCGTTTTGTCGTTTGACAAGGTACGAGAACTGGAAAATCATCCTCGATTCAATGCTGGCCGAGGATCTGTCCTGACTTGTGAGGGTACTGTTGAAATGGAAGCGTCTATCATGGACGGTAAGACCAAGAACTGTGGAGCTGTTTCCGGTCTGAAAACTGTCGCGAATGCTATTTCTCTTGCGAGGCTGGTTATGGAGAAGACGCCTCATATATATCTCGGGTTTGATGGGGCAGAAGCGTTTGCTAGGGAACAAGTGAGTGATCGTTCTCCTTCTCAATTTCAACTTCTCGTGTAATTTAAGCAAATTCACGGCATACATCAAAAGACAGCGGTCTGCTTCGCTAAAACTAAATAGGGCCGTAGACAGACTTTGAAATTTTATGTCATCTGTTGTGATTAAGTGGCGTGAGTTACTGTTGTGCAGGGCGTGGAGACTCTAACGCCGGATGATTTTATCACCCAAGACAACGTCAAAAGATTGATGCTAGCAAAAGAAGCAAACCTGGTGCAGGTACGAATGATTTTACGATTAATTGAAAAGTATACGGGTTGGTCTAACATATAACTCCAAACTGATGTGATCATTTTTTTGTGATTGTAGCTTGACCACACGCCTGCAGCACATAAAGAAGTGCTACAAGAAACATACACAGCAAACAAGGACGATGTTGATGTGGGTAGCAAGCTAGGCACAGTCGGATGTGTGGCAGTCGACAATGAGGGAAACATGGCTTCTGCAACCTCAACAGGAGGCCTAGTAAACAAAATGGTAGGCAGGATAGGGGACACGCCAATCATCGGGTCAGGCACATACGCCAACTCATACTGTGCCGTCTCTGCAACCGGGAAAGGGGAACACATCATTCGCGGTACTGTTGCACGAGAGGTTGCAGCCCTGATGGAGTACAAAGGTATGTCACTGAAAGAAGCGGCTTCATACGTGGTGGAGAATTGTGCACCGAAAGGCACATTCGGGATCATTGCTGTGTCTGCCAAAGGGGAGATTGCCATGCCTTTTAATACGACTGGCATGTATCGAGCTTGCGCTACTCAGGATGGCCATTCTGAAGTTGCCATATATTGAGAAATTGTAATCTCAGGAACTTATAGTGAAGATTGCTGATGAGAAAATGTTAGTGGTTCACATATTTGATATATGGCACTCACAATGTTGATTAGCATAGTAATAAACTTAAGTTGTTTTTTTTTTAGTTGAATTTTTTCTTCCTGAAAACACTTGCCTCCCTGGCAATTGTTCTTCATTTGTAAATGCTTGGGGTTGTAGTACATCTCTTATAAGACGATCACGCGTCCGACAAGGTTATAGGAACACCCTCTATGCCTCAAACTATAGAAAAACGTGTTTCTATACCTTAATCAGCTTCATCGCATACACATGACCGACTTAAAACATAAATTTCCTTTTAACTGATTGTGTGTCATTTTGCAACGTGATCTCTCATCCACACATAGCCTCCAACCTTCTCTATGCAATAACGAAGAAAGATAAAATTAAAAATGCGCAATTATATCACCTTTCGAATTATCTTCGAGGTACTGTAATCATCTATCTGCATAGAAATACAATTGAACCAAAATTTCTGAGAGATTATTACACAAATTGCTACGTAACAAATAAGATTGTACAGCTATATATGAAACTGTCGAAAAGAATAAACCAGCATCTGTACATTTCATTGCTGTCTTAAAATTGGAGATGTGGCTCAGAGTTTCGATCTCATTTCCTTTCTCATGTTCGTTGAGTAGGTAACTTGGTTGCCCACTGGATGACTAGACGCGAACCCGGGAACAGGGGAGCTAATTTGTGTACGGAAAATTTCCCTCAAGGGGTCTTGGCCCTTGCTCGCCTCGACCATCCTTTTGAAAAAAAATTGGAGATGTAAATAAGAGTTCCCAATGAAGGCAAAACTTCCTCATTTTAACTCTACGGTTGGCGGAACCATGTCAATGTTCATGCTCTTAAGTCTTAAGTTGCCAGTAAAACTCGAAACAAAGTACTGTACCCATTCAGCTTGTGAGACACTCCTGATTCTTGAAGGTGTGTACCATGTCAATGTTCATGCTCTTAAGTCTTAAGTTGCCAGTAAAACTCGAAACAAAGTACTGTACCTATTCAGCTTGTGAGACACTCCTGAAGATGTGTATTGGTCTGATTGACATACCGATCCCACAAAGGTTTGTAACGGCCAAACGCAAGCTTTAACCAAGGTTTCATGTTCCCATTATAGTGAATTACAGCAGCACTCTCTATCAGCCGGTTATCAATATTGGGGTCATATCCCAACCCGAGGACGTGCCATCTGCGGTCAAGTGGCTCAGTCAATCCGTAAAAACTGAGAAGTCCAGGAGGGAGGGTACCGAGCTTCCACAGTGTCCGATCAGCATTCTGATCCATCCAGTAATGATATCGTCCAGTCACATTCGCTTTCCTCCATGCAACCAAGTCAAATATGTTCATGCCGAACGCCCATCCACAAGACTGAGGGTCGAACTTCGAGCCGATTGTCGGGTTTGAAAAGTTGAGATATTTATAGAACCTATGAAATGATTCAAGGCAAGTTTCCACAGCACCATTCACATTTCCGTGCAAGTCCAATGTGAAAAGAGGCGACAGATCCTTCTGCACGACCACGTCATCGTCTAGAAAAACTACCTTCTCCAGCTGGGGATAAAGCTCAGGTATATAGAATCGGAGGTGGTTCAATAGTGACATATACTTTGGATTCCGAAACTTGACCTCGACATTGAAATCCTGGGACCCACTAAAGTAGTACGCTTGTGAGTCCGGGTGAAGAAGCTGCCTTGCCACTGGAGAGTAAGAAGCATTTAACCAGGTAAAGTCTTTAATGTTCTGAACCTCTATAGTTGCGCCTTTGAAGTCGTTTGTACCGAACCAAGCCCACATGGCGCCATATGTGACGCTACTGGTCACAATGTGGAAGACAAGCTGCTTTGGATTCTCAGCATTCGAAACAGTGGAGTTCACAACTACAGAAACACCCAACAAATTGTCGGAAAATATGCAGAAATGATAAAGACTGTTGTCCAGAAGACGAGGAGAATTTTTGTTCTTGTTTGAGAGCTGTTGTAACGACGGTTTTGTCAGCCAATCAGAGATCAGTTTTATGTCCAGACAGTGGAGGCTTTTCGGCACTGCTTCAGAAGCCAACTGCCCGAACGCCGTGCTCTGTACAGTTGCGGCATGTGCACGTTCCTCAAGGGCTTGAATGTGAGATTTCATGGTCACTATTGTGGTAGCTATGTCATAATGTGAATCTTGTGCCTTGAAGAGCAGTGAAGAAAGGCTTTTAATTATTGGTTCGGCCTCTGACATCGATATAGGCTCTCCTCGCATAGCAGCTTTCGAAAGCAGAAGCTGGCAGCTTCTAATCCTTGAGCTGAGATCCCAAGCAAGTTGAAGGTTGTTATGCTCTTTTGCTATGACGACATATGCCTTTGCAAGGGTCATTTGGTCAGCTAATTGCCTAGCAACTGAGTCTGAACTTAACAACTGTTCCGTAACATTTAATCGCTCATGGGCAGGAATTTCTTCGTCTTTTTCCTGTTACAAACAAGATTAACGAGCAAATTATACCCACTATTTACATGATTGCAAGACAAATGTAAATGCATTTGGTGAGAACCTGAGAAATAAGTTTAACACGCTGACTCAGTAACAAGTACGGAGTAATAGCCAATATTAACAAAATCCTACATAATTTAACTAGCAACTAAAGTTTGATAAGAAGAAATACTCTATTACCTAGCATGTGGTTTGACTTAATCTTAAACCAAACGACAGACTCTACTTGTTCCATAGGATTATGGATATTACATACAGAATAATGAGCTATTGATATTGTTCCAGAATATATGATGACACCTAAGGATCTTGCCGTCGAAAAGCCGAAAATTCTACCATTAACAAGCTTAAATTCCTTAAATATCAAAAGCTAACGACACGGTTCCTTATAGACATGGCAAATAACACCAGCTACCATTTTCACGGAAAGACTGTTTAGATTAATGCAGATGATTTTACATCTTTAACCAGATTTGAAGGTGATGGAAACCTGGATTATGAAATACAAAGGAAAGAGAGAGGACGGGAATCATTTTTCCTTGTAGCGTTAAGGATTGGGGATAAAGGAGAGGAAAAAGGCGCGATCCATTTTCTCTCCCTCTTTGATAAACCAAATTTCTCCGTAGTCAGAAAGAACTGGATAGAAGATTCAGGATCCCTTCCTTCTCTTATTTTGCCCCTCCGTGGATTGGTGCCCAAACATGCGATAAAGATTCCAAGATAGATCGATGCGAATTAGACATATCGTGCACTATACATTTTAACCGTTCCACCGCTAAAGTATTACTCCTATTCACCTTCAAAAAGAAATGTGAGAGGTTATACACGAAACTCTAAAAAAACCCTATATAGGAAAAGGTCAAATGCTTTACCTACAGAGAAAGCAGCATCATGACTACAAATTCTTGTAGACATTCTAATTCATGAACTGCTCTAAGCCACAAATCGGGTCCATCACAGTGACATTGAACAAAACACCAACGGAATTTATCCCAAATACCATGTTCCATGTACAACAGTAAACATATTACTGCCTGCTGATAGCAACTCTTGGGCTTCAATCGAAGCAACAACGATTTGTAACAATCAAAGAACACGTACGATCTTCCGAACATACTTTGCTGATCAACCTCAGTTAAAATCTCGAGATTGACCAATACTAACACACCTAAATCTTCGTTGATCAGACTAAACCTACATACACAACGCTAGCCCCTATGATAAACTAAGACCGAATTTCGATCGAGTATAGGACCAAGGGAGCCTTCTCCAACCAATGCTGCAAATGTGAAGATGCAAATTCAACCAACAAATTCATAGACAATCACAACCACACAAAAATACAAGACACAAAGAACTTTATACTCATTGTTTGCTCATCAAGTGACATCTCACCCACCTTTATGTAACCAAAACAACACCACTTTGACCAACAATCGTACACAACAAATATCAACATTGACCAAATCTTATACTCCCTCCGTCCCAGTGAATTGTTAACATTTGACATTTGAGGGTATATACATGATACAATTAACCCTTATATTTTTGCGGATTATACAATTTTAATATAATATACGTGTAAGTGAGCATGTTAGAGTATATAAAATCGATCTTGGGACTCCAACCATCAACCTTAAGGTTTTGGTTGAGATGGTCACTTGACATTGTTAGAGTGTATAAAATCGATCTTGGGACTCCAACCATCAACCTTAAGGTTTTGGTTGAGATGGTTCCTTGACATGGTATCAGAGCCCACGGTTATGTGACCTAGGACTCGTGAATTAACTGGGCTTTTGTGTGCCGTCCGTGAGGATGTCCAGTCCCTCCGGCCACTAGAAGATGCCCAGGCAATGAACCTAGTGTGTGCACTTTCAACAGCTGTGAGGATGTCCAGTTCCTCCAGTCTGATCTTTAAGTGGGCTTCACAAGTGAGGGGGAGTGTTGGATTGTAGTCCACTTGTGAAGTTAATCCCACATTGATAAAGGAGAAGAGAATTGACTATGTTATAAGGCCAAGGGGTTACTCCCTCTATTGCCAATTGGTTTTAGAGTGGAACCCTCTTGAGCTTATACCGTGGTCTTTTTCTCCTCCGTATGGGCGTGGCTCAGGCCCGAATATGGAATTTAATAGAGCATGTTATAATGACTTTCGTGTGTTAAGTTAATCTGTATTTGTTTTTATATTGCTAACTGACTGGGACGGAGGGAGTATTCAATACACAAACATTGCAACCGACAGTGACTTTCTAATCTCCTCCTCTCACTAACTAATAAAATATTATATATATTTGGCCACTTGCATATGCATCAACATACGCAAGATATATACTACTCTCTCAATTTCACTCAATAAGCCCCATAGCGATTGGGCAGATGTAAATGTAGAGTACAATGGTCGATTTTTCCTTGCACATGACCCACTTAAAAGGTCATGTGATCGACCCTTTTTTACAAAATCAATATATTAATGAAAAAATCTTGAATATATCAAGATATACCACGTCACCGAACCATCCATTAAATAGGAAGACATAGACATATTTAAAATCAAAGGCTCTTTTATAGAGTAGGATATACGGTGACATATTACACCCAGTGTAACCAAGAATTATTCTATACCAATATTCAGCAACGACAAAACGATCAATTTCATTACTAAAAGCGTCATATTTAAAAACATAACTAACTATAGACCGTCAAAAAAAGACTGCTCGTAACATTGCTATCAAAACACACACAAAAACACTACAATAATCAAATTGATCACAATAAATCCTCCAAAAACAACATAATCTTTAAATTAACTTAATTAAGCATGATAATTAATGAAAATTAAGTCAAAAAAATTACCATTATCTTATGATTAAGTTGATCTTGATCATAATTATGTTGAACAACAAACAACAAAAAACCAACAAAGAAGAACAAACCAAGAAGGACCCAGATCCATATTCGAATCCGTTTTCGACCCGGCCGCCGTAATTCGGCAGCCCGTCTACGCATCCTTCTTCACCACACAACTCAAAATTAAAAAGAACACAACTTTTGATCGATATTTTGGAACTGACCCAGTTAATAATTTGGTGTAATTAAGTGAAAATTGATTGAACCCAGTTTAAATTATGGGGATTAATTGGTGCCCACTAAGGTTGATTAGTGATGTTGTGTAGTGTGATGACAAGATTTGAGTTTTTTTATTATGAAAATTGAGTTTTGTTTTCTTTTGAAAATTTGATGATTAATGAATTGTTTATCTCGGTAGGTTTTAAGTCGTTGGAGAGTTAAATAAGTGCATAGTGATATCGACGAGAATTGAACTCAGGTTCATGATATTAATTGTTTAATTATTTATTTCGGTATGTTTTAAGTCGTTGGAGAGTTAAATAATTTCATAGTGATACTGACGAGAATTGAACTCAAGTCAGGATATCATCTCTCATAATTTTACCAATTAAATTAGTTGATATCTGAAATTAGAACGACAAGAGATTGATATATAAATGATCTTCTCAAAATTATCATTAAATCAACGCAAATGGCATTTATACGTACGATAACGATATAAAAAATAATGAAATACAAAATTATGATTATAATTGGTAATTTTCTTTATTTTGTGGTCAACAATCAACTCTCTCCATTTTTTTAGTTGAAATTCATGAAACGTATTGCAGCCGCGCTAATAAAATAGAGTATGTATGAAATAACTTGATCCGTATTTTTTCCATTTTGAAACCGATCAAAAACTCAACAATGAAAATCAAAAACGTTAAGAAAGATGGTAGAGGGGTAAATGCATGAGTACGATGGTTGCATATGACTAATATGTGACTATTATTAATTAAATTATTATGATTAATTTTTCAACTCTGAACTTATGTGAAATAAATTGAATGAAAGTAAGTATAAAATTGCGCGAATATTGAATTGAACTTAATTGAATTTCAATCTAAGAAAACGGTCCAAGTGGACAATGTTCAAAGAGCAATTAGGGTCATACACTCATACTTAACCAAGTGAGTTTGGTGTGGTGGTTGTTCCTTATCCATTAATCATGAGGTCAAAACTTCGATCTTTGCCAATAGGAATGAAGCAAACTTTTTAACTAGCCGCTTACCTCTTCGTAATAACACCAGCGGCAAGAAATTACTCATTGTTATCGACAGACGACAGTGAACATCCGGTTTAAAAAAAATAAGGTCATACTTTGCTCGCTCACAAAGTTCACAATGAATGAACGTGGAGTAGCCATCTATACTTTACTTTCTACACGAATAGCATGTGCACAGTGCATATAATGTGCTCAAGTCCTATCTTTGTACATGTACTATGTGCGTACTCGTGATTTTGTCGATCCTATCTAGCAATATTGCTAGGCTAAATATTCTCCATCGAACTTAATTTCAATTTAATAATTTAATTCAAATAAAGGTTAAAATTAAACATAGACGAACAACGACATTATGATTATAGTTTCACATATTTTCTAAATCTTCTTTTACATATTAAGAGACTGATCGATAAATAATCCAAACATCTCTGATCCTTCGGTCACATATTATAAGATATACTCCCTCCTATTCATATGATTATTTACCTTTCACATTTTGACACTATT
>JAUEKU010102061.1:0-12913 GCA_032274805.1 Gypsophila paniculata
GAGTGGACTAGCATATCTCAAGTTAAGTTGGAATGTCACTTTTTTGACATTTTTGGAGTAGGATAGTTTTTTTTTTTTCTTTTTAGATGTCCAATGTCCGTAATGTTGGCGCACACAACTAAAAACGTGGCGAATGGATATACGGGACAATTGTTTCGTCAACTTAGAAAGTTGGACTAAACAGTGCAAAACTTGTAATTATCAGATTTTGCATTCATCAACCTTGAAATTGTAAGAAAGAAAGAGAACGTTAAGAGGATTGTGTTTGCATTTCATCTAGGCTAGTTTAGGTTTTTTCTTTTATTTTGGTGTACGTTGGAAGGAGAAAATTTGTGCATCGCCAAGATGCCCAATATCATTTTCTTTGCTACTTTGATGATGTTCGAAGGAGAACCTGTCATTCCCTCCAATGCATTTGATATGATAATGTTCTTATTGCTATATGATTATTGCTACCATTAATCGATTATAGTCCTGTATATATAACTTCTAGCAGTTTGGTACGTGCTTTTGTTTTGACAGTTTTGATATTCACTTGTCTATTATAAAAGCAACTCAGAAGATAGCTGGCCCGGTACTCATTTTGAGGAAGAGTTCCTCGAAGTCCGGGCCGTCATATGTATGCTAGATGTGCGTTGGATATACTTAATAACAACCTTGGATGTACTTGGTTGGCTGCGAGTTTCTAACTAAAGATTTTGCTATATTGTTTATTCACTCCCTATTTTCTCAAAATGAGATCTATACTAATAGAAGGAAAGCCGTTGCTAGATGTTACACCTTTGACTATTGAAATCTTTATATTAGGGTGCTATGTGCTGATTTCTGAGTTTGTGCCTTTGTGGTTGGTTTTGAATGTTTGGCTTTAGGATGTTACCCACCCTCCCCCTGGATGAAATGATTGTCTCATGTTTATTGTTTTGTCTTTTTCTTCTTTTTTTCCAGTGAAGACGAGATTGAGGATATTCAAAAGGTATGTCCTATCAATATTCAGATGGTCACTTTTTATTGCTTCATGATATTAGTATTGACGATTTATTATCTATGTTAATCTTCTGTGCACACAGGAAATTTCAGTTCTCTCCCAATGCCGGTCACAATATATCACCGAGTATTATGGCTCTTATCTACACCAAACTAAATTGTGGATAATAATGGAATACATGGCTGGTGGTTCTGTTGCTGACCTAGTAGGTTACTGATATCTGTCTCTTGCCTTTATCCTCTGCTGTTATCTTCTTCAGTTTGTGTTGCATTGTCATCTCATGCTTGCAACTTCTTATGTGAGACATAAAGTACATCAGATAATTTATGAATGTGTTTTGCCTTTGTTTTATAGCTTGTTTGATACATTTTTTTTTTGTTTATTTATAAATATATTTGTAGTGGCAATACTAGGAAGATCACGTTAGATGAACAGTACTTGTAATAGGGGTGGTACATAACGTTCAAGATCACTTCAGATGTTTATATTTGGATACTTTGTGATATATGAGTATATTTTCAGTGGCAGTATTAGGAAGATCACTTCAGATGAACAGTACTTGGAATAGGCGTGTTACATAACATTCAAGATCACTTCAAATGTTTATACTCAGATACTTTTTGATACCATCTACAATTCCAAACATAAATAGTCACTAATTTTGGCGATTTGTTTAAGCTGTCAATATACCTAGAAAATTGATGGGATTCCTTTAAAGCTCCCTAAAAAATATCTGATACAGAGTAAAAGATTATAAGGTGCAAACCTCAGATCAGAAGTTTAGCAAACTTTCATCTCTTGCAGCTGAAGCTTAATGTCCATGCTTAGTCAAGGTTATTACTGATGACGCGAAAACTCTATACACCGTGGACTAGAAAGCCTTTCACCAACTACAGTGTAACATGCTGTCCAGTGTCCACTGATAGTGATGTAGAAATTGTGGGTGAATGGCTGTAGCTTTTATTTTTGTTTTGAGTAATAATTTCCGAGGGCTTGGCCATGTCCTTGTGATATTATTTACAATTTTGTCGGGGTCGTGATTGTCATCACTTGAACTTATGGGATTCTGCTGTTTAACTTTAGCCTTGTCGTCATTTGGTAAAGCAGGATTATAATTGTTTTTCTTACAAAGCATGACATGTATGTATTCTTATTGTATACGAGTATGTTGCTTGGTTGAAGCATATCTTATTTGTCTTCTAATTTTAATTTTGTCTATGAACCATGCAGCTGCAATCAGGCCCTCCTCTCGACGAATCATCAATAGCCTGTATTTTACGTGATTTACTGCATGCTATTGATTATCTCCATGCTGAAGGAAAAATTCATAGAGATATCAAAGGTAAAACATATTTGAATTGCTTTACGTTGATATTTATTTCAGTGAGTATTTTATTTTCCTTTATCTTCATATGATTTCTAGTAATTAATTAGGATGCTGGTAGTGAGTTCATGTTCTAAGCAGAGTAATTCTACAAAGTATAGTCTTGGCTGATGCTGCAATTATACTTTTTTTTTTTCGCAGCTGCTAATATTTTGTTGTCGGAGAATGGTGATGTTAAGGTATCAGTCCATCAGGATTCTGTATTCTGGATGTGTGGGATATATGATTTAATTATTTTTCGTTCTCTCATAGTCTTATGAGTTGTCTTTGGTTCAGGTTGCAGATTTTGGTGTTTCGGCACAATTGACAAAGACAATTTCTCGCAGAAAGGTATGCTATTAAAATTTCGGCAGCTGGTGTCGATGTACTCTTTATGCTGCTTTTCTCCTATCTTAATTACCTAATATGAAGACAATGACTTTTGTCGAAGGACTTTAATCAAAGAATAATTTCTTGATATTTGAAATGCTACCCATCTACTGTAGATGGGTGACGACAATGACTTTTGGGTCTTATTATGATAGTGTGTTTGATGAAGTCATCTTTACAAATTTTGTATGTAGAAAACTTGCCGCTCCATTAGGTTTCGAATATGTGTTTGTTTGATATATTCTGTGGAAGCATAAAAAAATAATAGCTTGGTCCCTGCATCTAGAAAAGAGATTATTAACATTTAAAAGATAGTAAAGTTTGCTAGATTATACAGAATGTCAAACGACAGTCTAATTTCAGTATAACATTTTTATCTATTTTAGTAAGTGCTCTTCTATCGGTTTGCCGACTTTTTTTATCATCCGACATATGGACTGTTAAGTGTTAACTCTGTTTGAATGTATTATCTGTATCAGACATTTGTTGGGACACCATTCTGGATGGCTCCAGAGGTAATCCAGAATTCAGAAGGCTACAACGAGAAGGTACTTTCTTTGCCTTTCACGGAGTATTTATTTTACATTAGACCTTGACACATTGCCTCGCTTTTCATTGTCTTACCTTTTAATGATCCTTTATGCAATTGGTGTTTTTGAGGCAGGCTGATATATGGTCGCTTGGCATAACTGCAATTGAAATGGCAAAAGGTGAACCTCCACTTGCCGATCTTCACCCCATGAGAGTGCTTTTTATCATACCTCGGGAAAATCCTCCGCAGGTTGCTCATAATTCTTGATGTTATAAATATTTGCTGTGTCGGCTTGATTATTTGTAATTCTGGATGAAGCTGGTCTATTTTCCCTTCCACTATTTAACTCTCGATTCAAAAGTGTGGAGTAAAAAGGTGATGTATTTGTTTTTGGCGTGCAGTTAGACGAGCATTTTTCTCGCCCCTTGAAAGAGTTCGTCTCGTTATGTCTTCGGAAAGTCCCTGCTGAGGCAAGTGTATTTGAGCATACATACCCCCTTCTTCCTTTGCAGCTGTCTATGTTGGTCTTAGCCATACTGTTGGGACTCTATGAGAGTTACAAAGTACGAGTATTGATTTACTTATGTTTATACTGGTCTTAGTCATAGTATTAAGATTTCTTGACTTGTCATTGGAACTGTATTGCTGATGGAAAATAAACCATCACTGTCCACATGAAATTTTTTTTATTTTGGGTACCCTGAAATTCCCAATTTAAGATGCAAAAGTTTGCTAATCAATCGATTTATGCCAATGTTCTTAATACTAAGTTTCTCATGGTCAAAGGGTATCCGACACTTTAGGACATCACAAAGTCTTGAATAAGATGGTCTCACACAATACTTTTTTATGAGACCACTTCATTTTAAACAATAGTTGATTATATAATTGACCTTCGTTTAATGTGTGTCACAATTTTTTTGTGCAAGACTGGCATAGGAAAGACTCAACTAATTTTTGGATTACTTTGTGTTTTGTACTTATGTTTTATGCTGGGCTTCAATTGGATAACTCCTAATTAGTGTCATTTCATCAAGCTAGAAATAGTAGGTAACTGATTTCTTTCATTTTGTGTTTATTTCAGAGGCCTAGTGCGAAGGAACTGTTAAAACACAGGTTCATTAGGAATGCCAGGAAAAGTCCTCGTCTTCTTGATAGAATAAAGTAGGTCTACACCTATGTTACTGATTTTTTGGTTAGCTTTTCCGCTCCTTTGTCTCCGGACATCTGAAAAGCAGTTGCATTCTTTGTGATGGCTTAATAGGTAGCAAATTAATTTCTTCTTTATTTATTTTCCTGCTATGTTCATAGGGAGCGGCCCAAGTATCAAGTGAAGGACGATATTGAAAATGTCCGGAACGGTCTCAAAGCTTATGGCGAGGGTTCTGGCACTGTCAAGGCTACTAGAGAATCGAGAAACGAAGGAATAGTTAAATCCAGGTGGGCTGCTCGCCTATTTTTGAAATAATTTTTGAAAATATTATTTCGGTGTCCCGAGGTTTGGCAAATTCCAATTTGATGACTGGAGGTTCATACATATCTTCCACTTTAGTAACCTAAATTGTGTCATTACGAAAATTTTATCTAAATAACAAACTTTCTTATGCATAAAATGATAATAAATTAGTATCCGTAAATTGATGTGACAATCACCTTAATATTTTTCTCTACACTTTACTATGCTACATAAATGTCATGTAGAGGGAATTCGACTGTGTTATATTTTAGTCATCAAAGTGAAAATCTTCAACACTCATGTCACCAAATTGGGAATGTCTCAAACCTCTGGCTACCAAAGTGAACTTTACCGAAACCTCATGGTACCAAAGCGGAAACTTTCTGAGAAAATACTGTTCTGTCTGTGAGTCGTCTGACATTGATAACCTCAGCAATCAGGGAAAATCAGTTAAAACCCCAGGATGGGACTTCAGCATTGGTGGATCGCATGGTACTGGCACAGTTCGGAGTGTTATGAAGCCGCCGCCTCCGGTGCGGGCTAAGAGAGAGGAGAATTCAAACAATGTGGGGGGAAGTCCGAGAAAAAGTTCTGATGGTGACAGCCAATGGCTAGTTGCATCTGGTAATGGGTTGTACGAGTCTTCAGAAGTTTCCCTCGGCAGATATTCCAGAGATGAGGCAAGTCCGAATACTAAATAAAGACCGATTATGTCATTTAGATAAAAAGGAGCAAAGTCTACACATGGGACTTTAGTCTAGAAATCACCTTCTTTACTTTGTTATGCTCTCAGTCTTCTTGCTGCACTGCCAGACATTTAAACTCTATATTGCTCGTGGTTTATCTTTTAGGAGGAGGGCTCTCTGAGTGGCTCAGGAACAGTTATTGTACGATCTCCTAGAGGACGGCTGTCTTCATCCTTTTGCAGTGATCAAAGCAGTCAGGTATCATAATTTTCTTATATCTTGGTTAATGTATAAGTCTATAATAGATCACAGTCGTACTCTTTCCTTTTTCTTTTCCTTTTTTTTTTTTCCTGCTCTTACTGGGTTTTATTTTATCGTATAGCATTCTAGCAGCACATATGCTTCTTTTGAGGATTCGTCAATTAGTGGCACTCTCGTAGTTCATGGTCGACGTGATGGAACAGAGTCTCCTCAGAGTCCCAAGTCGACGCTCGGGCTTGAAGAAACAATTTCAAGTTCTTATGAAGACAGTGCTACTAACTTGGCTGAGGTTAGCTTTTGATCATATTTTATCCGGATATGTACCTATATTTCATGCCCTTTCCATAGAAATCAGTAGAAGCTGCATGTAGTTCGGTAGCTTGTGTATAAGAATGTGCCATGGTTTTGGGCTTGTAGTCTTTTTATATAAACAAGATCAAACGTACGAAGTATTATTTTTTGATGAAGATTTCTATACCCATATTTTCCATACCTTCGTTCTTTTTTGTTGCTTGCACAGGCAAAAGCGGCCATGCAAAAAGGAGCAAGGAAAGGTCTTGGTCGGGAAAGACCTGTCCTGAACAGAGTCAATAAAGATGTTGAGTATAATAAATCAGATCAAATGCCAAATAGTTCCGAGTCCCCTAGGTTTGTCTCAAGATTTTGTTGTTGAAAAATGATACCTTAGATTTTTGAGCTTCCCCATGGGCCGTGGGCCATATTGTGTGCTGTTAACTTTAACAATGTTGATGACTGGAGAATAATTCATTATCCTAATTCTGTTGTAGACGGAGCCGCGATTACTTGGATGCACAAAAAGCTTTCTCAAGGTCACCCAAAAGTGATGATGAGGATAGTGCTAGACTCTCCATTGTGTCATCATCTACATCATTATCAGCATTGATAGTCCCTTCTTTGAAGGAGGTTGGATCAAATCTCGTCCTATTACTTTTATTATTTTTGCATGTTAGATGGTTGTCGGTCGTTCGCTATGAGATTACAGTTGTGGAAGATTGAAATCTGCGCACATAAATTCCTTAATATTTGCCGAGACAACACCCATGTAGCATTCATGTTTATGAGAAGCTTCGTGAAACATTTGAAATCAATGAAACAGGCAATTATTGATGAGTCGGACGGGGCTGTTCGTGCTGTGACAAATGCCGTTATTGATATGGAGCGGAGAAAACCTGGCTCTTCTGAATTCTTTGTGAGCAGGCTCCTTCATCGGCTTGGAAGGTAGATATGAGATGTTCATAATGTGAATTATCTGCATTTTATTATCCACATCAATAAAATTTTTGAAAACTTTTCCAGTTCAAGGGATCCTTCTTTAAAGGATTTGCAAGACCTGGCGGCCCATATCTTCTTGAGGAGCAATAAAGCATTGGAGCAGAAAATTATTACGGCCGATGCCGATAGTAAGAAAAAGCAACAGAGCTTCCCTTCCAATCCTAGCATGAGTCCTCTAGCAAGGTTTCTGCTTGCGAGGTTAGTCCTTGTTTTCTTATTCCCTTTTTTGCAAACAAACCTCTTCTCCTTGAAAATATAAAATTGAATATCAATATACACATCATACCGACATTATCCTCTAAGTCTCATCTCCGACGTTATGTTTAGATTGTCACTCATTAGAGCATTTTGCAGTTTTAAGATTCAAAATACGATTCACCATCGAGACTTTGGTCGTATGTTGTGCTTTTCAACACTATTGTGACAATTTACCCGCCTTAACCTTCTGTTGAAACTGATCGGAGTCTTGCCGAACTATCTATGAATCTTCAAACGGGAAAAACCTGCGTGTTTGTGTGTGTGCAGATGGCATGTCCAAGCTTCTCATGATCTACAACAAACTTAGGAATTTTTATCTCTTTGCACCGGCATTTGGTTGTGCTATTTTTGAGTGCAACATACCAAATGTCATTTATTGAGTGTGCAGAACTCCAGAAGGTTAACCCATTTATTCCGCTTTTGATAGATTGGCTTATTACCTCTTTTTTTTGTCGTCGGAGATTTCTTTTTGCATGAAGGCGCCATTAGTTCGGTTTGATATTTGTATTGTAGGCTTGTAGCATAGCTATTGTAAGATTGCTGTTCTATATTTATGCCTGCAGTACGGTACCTGCTATAGTTGTTGCTCGAAAGAGCTTGCTTTATTTTTTTTTTTTTATTTTTTTTTTTTGGTGTGTCAAAGGGTATTTAATATTAGGCCATTTGTAAATTCGATACTTACCATCCCCTCCAAGGTACCTGCAATCTAAATTGCGTTTGTAGAAAGTTATCGTAGGAGCATCAGAAAAAGTCATCATTTGGGTGTCTTGCGGAGTGATTTTGGTGCAACTTAACACACTCCGTACTAGCTAACCCGTGTTGGATGATGGACGATAGCTAACCTGTGTTTGATGACGGATGGTACGTTAACTAAGGCAGACGCTCTACCAATATTTCTTGGATGACGGAGATGTAGGTGCAAATTTCATCAAATAAAACTGCCTGCCAGTCTTTCTAATACGCTTAGATGTAGGTCGTCCTATTGATGACGTTTACATCAATAAATTTTCGAGGAAAACGACGTGAAGGAAAAGAATGAGGAGGTCCACCTGGGTATAGGTAATCCCGATTTGAGAGTTACTCTTTGGTTGTTACTTGCCTTTACCTCTTTTCCCTTTTAAACTTTGCCTCCTACCTTCTCTCGTTCGTCCGTCTATATTGTATGACGGATTTCTTCGCCCATGGCCGATCGTAGTTCCGATTTTGGAGTAAAAATAAAATAGCACATCCTCCCGTCAGAGGGAAAGGTTAGATAACTCATAAAAGAGAAGTCGCACCCCTATTAACAAAGGAATTGGAAGTGGAATGATGGGTATGATCCATGCATATTGATATACTCCGTATATGTTGCATAATAGAAAATTTTTTCAAATCGAAACTTCATTACACCCTCATTTTTTCTAGCTTGTTTTTTAAAAAAGAAAGTCTACAATTTCAACGAAAATTTGCTAATTTCCCCATCACATCAAGGGGAATAAAAAACAACATGAAGGAAGAAAACAAAGAACAAACAAGGAGTAAAAACTAAGGAGATCTTCGGTCATAACCATGAGCTTTCCTTCTCAAATCCTCAATGTTTTTGTCCACATAACCCTTATCGTCACCTTTATAGTTACCTCCATACCGTTTTTCGTTATTCTCGTCGTCGTCTTCGCCCAACACCGAATCTTTGAGCTTCTCAGTAGTCTCCTTGATGCCTCCCCACGACTTCTCCATTCCTTCCGCCACTGCTGCCCCAGCCTTGAATGCCGTCTCCACCACGCCTTTCGTACCTCTCTTCGCTTTATCCGTCACGTCTTCTGTCGTGCTTCTGTCATGGTCGTCGTCTGGGGTGTTTTCTTTCGGGTCGTCGACTGATAGATTCACCTTGGGCGGGCTTCTTGGTGGTGGCGCACCAACATTATGCTGTTCATCATATCATATACATATATATACTAGAATAAGTTCGATATATTACGTTACTATACACTCTAAGCTTTACTCTTCTATTATTCCCTCCATTCATATCCAAATGGCCCATTTATTTTTCGAAGTCAAGTTTCCTAAAATTTGACTTTAAAAATAAATCGTGAAATATGAAAAATTAACATGTGAAAATAATACTATTTGAAATTCTTATGAAAAAATATTTTATAAATTATAATTTTAACCAAAAAATGTCGCCTATACATAACGAAAAACAAGGTCAAAATACCGCCTCGTAGACTGTGCAAATAGTGAATAAGTCATTTGGATATGAATTGGTGGAGTACAATTCCGTAGACTCTAATTGTAGGACGTAGGTCCATGTTTCAAAACTTTGATCATAAATATTACAAGTATTTAAACTATGAATATGATATATGTTACTGACACTGAGTAGTGACCTAGTCAACTAAAAGAGAATTTTAAAGACTACAAGTTAAAACATAAATTTTGTCCCCGTTTTTTTGGATTCGATTTCAACTCAAACTTATGTCCAAGTATTTTCAAATAATTTTGATCTTATTTCATTTCAATACAGATTAAATATTAAAATGTCTTAACAATTTTTTTTTATAACGTGAAAATCACAGCCGCTACTTTACATAACCTCAAGTATAAACCTCCCACAAAATTGCTCTTTGAAGGGATTAAACTTGAAATCCATGCAAATCTCACCCATATTTTTAACCACAAAACTCCACCATTGCAGCGTCTAACAAAGTTATACAGAGTATGTCTCAATTAATTATTGTAACGTACTCCTATGTTTTAAATTGTCATCATTAAATAACAATTAATCGAAACGAAGAAAGTAGAAAAAAAGAGGGAAGTCACCTCATTGTTGTGGCTAACATAAGAGAAAGTTGAAACCTTAATAATGTTAGAAGATAAATGTTGATGACCACCTACAAATACAACACTTCTTAAGGATGTTAACCAAACCTTCATCATGGTTTTTCTTTTTTGTAAGGTCACACACTTATTATCAATCAAATACAAAGTACTTTATAATTTTTTTTTTTTTTAATGTGATAACTTGTGTTTCAATAAAATAGTGGATGAAAATATATATTGAACCGTTTATTTATTTACATTTAAATAAGGGTTTCATTTAAATGGTGGTACGTACGTACAAGTACGTGTCATAAGGTAATGGCGTAGATATGTCACGGCTCGACACGTTCATTATGTTGCACACGTCTCACACTTTAGGACTTGGAACTACAACTAGAGCAGGTTACTGGGGTTGTTGGATTCGATTTAGGTCGGGTCAAATTTAAATTTTGTAGTTATTTTTGAGTTAGATTTATTGTGCGATAGTTTTATACGGAGTATTAATCAAAATTGGTGGAATCATAAAAGAATTGACGACTTTATTTAGGTAGAGCGGTAAAAACTTTACATTATCTGGAAGAATTACGGATTTTGACGATACTAACAATTTTTGCAAAAGTGCAAAATAATATTTCATCTTAGTTACGGAGTACTCCCTCCATTCAACTCCAAACCCCCCATTTACTTTATCGCGTTTGCCAACGCACGTTTTGCGATGACAATATATGTAGTTTAACATCACTAAAAATTATATATAAAAATTTGATATTCTTATTCTATTAATCAAGACAAATCAAATAAGATCTATGTTTTCTCGTATACATCGTAGAGAAATTTCGAAAATTCTTCACTTGAATGAATAGTGTCAAAAAGTGAAATGAGGGGTTTGAAGTTGAATGGAGGGAGTATTATACAAGCGTCCATTCCAAATTCAAACTAACCCACATCCATTGCCCAGTGTTAATTACTATGCAGCGTCATGGCTCGAGTCAAGTTAGTTGCAATTGAGGTTTGATTGAGGAGATTTAAATTGAATCAGTTATCGACTTGACCTCAAATTTAGTTGAAGCTATTAAAAGTCACAAAATTCTTCGGTCAGAATGATTTGGGTCGCATTTTTAGATCGGATCACTTATTATTTCATACTGTGATTTGCCCTAAGCAATGGTCATTCGGTCGGGTATAGAGATATCTGGTCAATCGGGTCAGATTTAGATCAGTGTCGTATCAGGTCATAATGGGTCAGGTCATTATCTGGTCATGACTACCTTCGAGTCGGGTTCAGGTCGGATTAGTCGGGTCAATTTATTCATAGACCCGAGTTCAGGTCGGGTCAAATTTGAGTCACTGTCGGATCGAGTCTTTCAGATAGATTTGTCGGATCGGGTCGAGTTCGGGTTGGATCAGGACACTAATGGTTCGGGGCATTTAGATAGATTTGTCGAATTGATCAGGTTCGGGTGGGGTCGGGTCATTATCGCTTTTGGTCATTCCGATAAATTTGTCAAGTTGAGTCGGATTATGTTCAAGTTTAGATTGATTCGAGTCTTTTTGGTGTCAACTCATGCTGATAATTTGTCATGTAAGTTGGATTTAGGCCATATTTTGTCGTCTGATATGACTTATTAATTCATTATGGTTTTTAATATTTTTTAAAATACTTTTTTTTTTTTTAGTTTTTACGAGTTATCTTTTCCTTCTTAATCACATCGGATCAGACAGGATCGGGTTAGGAGTCGGGTCAGCCGTTAGGTCAGGCAAGTCGGATCGGGTCGGTCAAATAGTTATTGGGTGGAATCGGGTTGGGTCGTGTTACGTTTCGGTTTTGGGTTAACCTTGATCAGGTCGTATTGGGGTACGGGTCTATCATCGATTCGGGTTGGGTCGGGTTTATTCGGGATCGGTTCGGGTCAAACTTGCCAGCTTTAGTCGAGTATGAATCAGATTAGTTTAGATTGGGATGTTTAGGTTTATTCTAGATTTTGGGTTGTGTCAGATTATTTTAAATGAGTCATTTGAAGATGAGTCATATTGAGTCGGGTATTATCAATAACGGTTTTTCTATCATGTGCATTGGATGCACATGATAAGAAGGTCAAAAAGGAAATATTCTCATGAATCTTTACATTGAAAATCAAAATATTTCAATAATTTATTTCTTTAAGAAAATAATTTTTGAGAATATTTCCATTTTGAATTTCTTATCATGTGCATCTCATGCACATGATAGAAAAACCGTATCAATAAATATGAAGTTGCCTGAGTAAATCAATTTTATAACGAAATAGTTTTTTTTGGCATTTGGTCAATTCAAATCAGTTTGGGTCGGGATAATGGGCAAATTTTGGATGATTTTGAGTCGAATCATTCGAAGTCCAATCAATTTCGGATTCTATTTACAAAGATTTGGGTGAGTATAATTGGTCAGTTCATTTTAATTATTTATTTGAGTTATATTCAAATTAGATCAAACTATTGATTCAAATTGTTCGAATTGAATTGACTTTATCAAATCTAATTCTAAATATTTATATACATAGACAAAAAATACCAAGTTTTAAAAAAGACGGTCTTATACTAACAAAGTGAAAGACGAGTTTTATGATGCATAAAACATGACCATATTTATGCTACTTGTGAACATTATTGAGTATGTTACCATTACTTCATTAGTTAGAAGTATAAATGTGGTTACGTTATAGTCAATAATAGTCAAGATCAACCTAAATGTGGTCACATTTTATGCATCACGAAACCCGTCTTTTATTTTGTTAATGAAAGACGACCGTCTTTTGTAAGACTTACTCGACAAAAAAACAAAACACACTTCATTGACCATAGTCCACCCTACCATGAATATACACACTAGCTAACTATACCCTCTAGGCTC
>JAUEKU010102280.1:0-12910 GCA_032274805.1 Gypsophila paniculata
ATCACAACTCGAATATCTTAGACTGCAAGCTTGCAGAGAATGCATGAGAGGGGACTGTCACTAGAATGTCTGATGCAGAAACTTTTTTCATCTTCTTTTTTTCTTTTGTGATCTTTGTATGAGAATTGTATTATTGTAAGTCATGAGAATTGGTAATTACATATGAAGCTATTTATATAGTATTGAATGCAAAAGTTCTAATCTAACCTAGCTACTTATACAAGCTTGGAAAGGAAGAAAAAAAATATCTAAGAGATAAAGGAAAGAATAAACTATATACAAAAGATAATCGAATTAAGGAAAATATAAGATTTAGGTAATATCTTTGATACTTTGGATCAAATGATGCAGTGTGCAGAATCATTTTGCTGACATCAGTTCAAATCTGATTTTGTTTTGGCAAGGCAACTGTATGATTCTTACTGAATTACGAGCATATTTTGACATCTTGAAAATTTATTACTCTCTCCATTTTTCTCTTTTCCTCCACTTTCTTAAAGGGGAATTTCACTTTTTTCCTCTCATTTCTATTTTAGTCAACTTTATACCAATATCAACCACACAAACTATTTTATTAATTTACTTTTTATTTCTCCACCAATCTCATCCACATAATTAACCCTCCTTAGTTATTGTGCCATATTGAAATGGAAGGAAAAGAGTGGAATGGAGGGAGTAGTACTTTGCAAGCTGACAGTAAGTGTCAACAAATCACAATTCTCTTACGATAGACTGTTGGTGAAGTATTAGGATACAGATAGAGTGACTAGTATAATGCTGTGATAAAATAACAAGAGGAGCAAATATCGAGAAGTCATTATGAGCAATGCTACATGTCTTTTTTGAACAATCTCTCGAATAATCTCCTCTAACAAACACTTAGGCTATACTCCGTATTTGTTTATTCGATTGTAAGAGAGGTACGAGAGATTGTCAAAAAAAGACTGCACCTAACATTGCTCATATTTTTATACATTCTCACATTTACTTCCTTATTTAATCAATTATAATCAATTATATGTTATTTAGTACAATTTGCGAATTTTATAACTATCACTTAAAGTTAGAATTTCACAATAGACTTTAATCTCGCTCGAAAAGCTTACCTTAAAAAGCGAAAACTTATATTTTGAAACACAGTAAATGTAGGATATAGCCTATAGGAGAAAAAATTTGGTTTCGAACTTTAGGCAGATGCAGAGCCAAAAGAATCTCATACCCTCCCTGCCTCCCATCACCCACAATTTTCCAACTCCATTCAAAACCTTTTAATCTAATGAAGTATAAAACCAGACACATACATAAATTGAGTTTCAAATCTATACCTCCTCCATTCAACCATTGTACAAGTTTTGATTGGAACATGGACGACTATACGTAATTGTGAAACAAAAACAATGAATTCAATTTTATCCAGTGGAAATATTTACACAGGACCAAGGATAGAGGTCATAACCGGAAAAAAATAGATAAAGGCATGTTATGTACATTTCTTTTCACGAAATACAAATCAAAGACGCACCCTCCTTCCAAAAATGGATGCATGTTGATTCGATACAAATGAGGAAGATCTAATCTTCACACCTTTCTCTGCCAATTTTCTAAGAAAAATAACTAACATTAAAGAAGACCTCGAGATGTGGCTTGAGATGACAGTTTTCCTAAAAAGCTAGATGCAAAATCCTCTCCGGCAATTTGAGCAACGGATGAACTAAGCAATTATGTCAGAAATCACACGATTGAGTAAGGGCCCCATGGCAGATGTATGCTCAGAGCTTAGTGACGAAAACATAGTGGTCAAAATATCAGATGCAGGTGCACAGGAAGCAAGATGTGCAACTTTTAATCTATCCTCATCCTCATCGTTCTTTAGAACTAAGTCATTACCATTTGGACGAAGCTGAATTAACGCGTGAGCAATAGCCATTGGAAGAGTACTGCACTTCATTCCAGAAGTTCGAAGCAGATTAGCTGACAATCGCTGTGCGATGCTTTTCAGTACAGGGTCACTGTATCCAACGGCCTCAACTCCACGCCTGAACAAAAACAAGATTATACATTAAAAAGGGAACATGTTATACATATTCCGAATAAAAACAATCCGAGAGAAAGAGATACTCACTTTCCTATATCACCCAGCAACGTTACAACAATGGTTGACAGGACGCTCCTAGGATCACTTGATTCCAACGCGTCAAAAAGCTTTGCTACAGCTTTGTTACATACCCAGTTCCAGCTCTGCAAAAGAGGAAAAAATATTAGTCAGACTTATCAGCAATCAGTTAACTAAGTGAAAAACCGATAATTAAGGGGATGAAAATATACCATGTCGTAAGCAAGCAACTCTAGAGCTGACACAACAGCAACCAAAAAGCGTGATCCATACATATCATCTTGATGAGAGGGCTGCGCACATACTTGCACTTCTTCTAGTAATCTAGAAAAAACATCATCCATACAAAGAGAGCTTCCAGCAAATGGACATCTACCAAAAGGAAAAAACTGATGCCAAGTACAATCTCCTGGTTGGATATCATCATTTATTACCAACGAACACTCAGTGGACACCACCATAAATTTTACCACTTCCATCGCCGAATGGTAATTGCTATTGGTAAAATACTCATCACCACATACATAAGCAAACGTATGGAGAATTAACAATGTCAACGAATTGTCAGCTCTGCCCATTCTGATGATTTTCAATGAAACTTCACATAAATAATCGACAAGACCAGCTGCCAGAGAGATGGATGCCATTACCATGCTCCCTGCGAGAACCATATCGGCTGACGCCAAATTGTGATGTAAGACATAGTTTTCGCCCAGGTGAAGAATCTCAATTTTTGAGTCATCACAAGTTAGGGAGTCCATCAGGCAACTCTTTAACAGGATTTTCTTGTGAAGTAAAAAATCTTCGCTTAGACCAAGTAAATCAGAAAGGCTGCACACTTTCGCAAAGAGATGTTTTGTCTCCACGTTCAGCAAAACTGAATGACAAGAACACGAATGAATCAGATGACAAAGAGAAATCCGGACTAGAGGTTCCATAAGAACTCCGTTTAAGCAAAATGAGGGTTCAAAGTAAAAAAAAAAAATTAAATAAATAAAACAAGCTCACGCACCTGACTGTAAATGAGTAGAAAAAGTATCTGCCAACTCCTTGCTCTGAAAGTCCATAGACGCGGTAGACTTGGCACAAAATGCCGCAGCAAAATTGAGTAGAAGAAGAGAAAAAAGGACGCAAACTTTTTCCCTGACGCAAAAGGAAGGTATAAGCAGGTTAGCTCAATATCAGAATTCCAAACCAAAATGAAGGGTCTAATAGATTATGCAGCTATTAATCACAATGAACCGGGTATGTAAACGGCAGTCGTAGAAAACGTAGGGGCCTAGTAATAGACAGAATAGAATAAAAGAAAGCACACAACAGTTGTTCAATTATCAATTTGGACATCAGACAAAACAATTTGAAAGAATGTCCATTATATTTGATCATTTGTTGTAACATGATTAGAAAGATTTGAAAGTCCAGAAGCATCATTAAACGGAAAATACGACAAGGCTGGTCAAAACTTAGCAACATTCAATAAACTTAGCAAGCACACAGACAGCTTGGAAAAATAAAATTACCTGGGTACAAGATCTAGTTCCGAGACAAGAGACAGAAGAATATCCTCCACCAACCAAGGTGTTTGCAAAGGCGAATGTAGATGAGATATACAGGTTCTGGTAGCACAGAATATCCTAGTTATACAGCCAACATCTCCCATATCAGAGAAAATTACACAAAAATCTGGGATCTTGTTATGTTCCCCAGATGTATCAATACCATTGCTTCCACCACGGACAGGCATACCTAATATCTGTGATTCAACCTCTATGTCAAACTCCTGCAGATCAATATCAGGAAGAGTAGGAGACAGAGGCGACTCCAGTGCCATCCTGAACCGTTTCTCTGCAGCCACATCATCCAAATCAAGCAGTTTCATGTAATCCCCATTCAAACCTTGCTCAAAACTTATCAAATCGTCCTGAATAGAAACTACTAGATCACTTCTCACAGCCTGTTCCGGCTTAGAAACCTCCCTATTCTCAGTGGTTGCTGTGGTAGGAGATGAAAGCTTCTCCATCTGCACAGCAGAGTCATCGACTTGCTGAAGAACTACAGCCTGTTCCGGCTTAGAATCCTCCCTATTATTTGTGGTTGCTGTGGTAGAAGATGCAAGTTTCTCCATCTGGACAGCAGAGTCATCGACTTGCTGAAGAACTACTTGTGGTTCATCTGGCGACCTCCTTTTCTTGCCAGACGGATCAAAATTCCCACACAAATTAGCATCAGTGCTAGTTACTGGTAAATCTACCTTCTCAAGCTGCTCAGTCATAGGACTAACTAAGACTTTACGCAAATCAAACAGACTTGTCGCTGCCATCTGATTGACTGTTTTACCTTGTGAAAGTGAAAATCTAATGGATTCAGATTCATCATCGATCTTCCTCCTCTTCTTATCATGACCAACACCCAATTTGACAGGGTCTGTGCATTTTTCAGCAACAGTACCAGCTTTTTCGCCGTCAATCCGTCTGGCCATTGTTGCTCGCGGGTCGGGATCTTCGGCTTCCATTCCGGTCGGAGAGCCAACTGCTCTTTCCTGTGATCCCAGCAACTGTTCATCAGAAAAAGATGCTGTGTTGGAGTTAAGGGCAGAACTTGCTAAGATATCTCTACGAGAACCTCCTAGCAGAGGATCCGAGTCAATCTTCATACCTGAGGGTGATTCCATGGGTTGCCCTGCATCTGTAATTCCAATATTTGGCATCGCATGACATGACGTTCCCCGGGATGACAAGCTAGACAATCTAAGGTCAGCATCACAGCAAAAATCGAGTTGTGGCGGGCTCCTGCTCGGCATCCTCCCATGGAACTCAAAATTTTGCACATTCAGGCGCCGTTTCTGCAATTATATAGACTCAGCATGTCATATAAAGAAACATGAAGAAGTATGAAAGATAGATGACAGAAATTAAAAAAGCAACACTCAAATTTGATACCATTTGATACCTTGTTCAAATGATTTCTTGCACCAAAAGTGTCACTTAATACATCCATTTGCTGCAGCAAACATTGGAATTCGTGTCTTACATTATGCAATTCTTGCTGCAAAGCACTTTTACGGTCGTTTTCTAACTTAGCGACCTCTTTGTAATGCCTTACACGCTTCTTCTCAAATTTTAATTGTTCTTGTAACAGACTGACTTTTGCAATTTGCTCAGCAGTAGGAGCAACGGATACCCCAGCAAGACTTCTAGATTGTTTAACTTCATATAACTGGTTCTCAGCGTCCTTTAGCTTATTTCGAACGTTATCAAACTCCTGGATCATACTATCAATTCGAGACTCTTCTACCATGGCCCTCTTTTCATTTTCAATACTGATCCTTGATTGTTCTTCCAATTTTGACTTTAGAACTTCTGCACGGTTTCTTTCTTTGGCTACCAGCAACCTTTCAGCCTCAAGAAAGCAATTCACCTGGTTCAGCTTCGCCTCCATGGCTTTCTTCATATTGGCTTCTGAAACCTTTTTCTGCTCTTCCTTTGCAGACATCTCAAGGTCAGCACGTTTCTTCTCAGCAGCAACCTTTTTCTTCTCCTCCTCAAGTTCCATGCTAAGTTTATGCGACTTCTCAACTTCTACAGCGATTCTTTGTTGCTCTTTTAACTTTATGTTCATAGCATCTGCATTGTTTCTCTCTGTGGCTAACAACCTTTCCGCCTCAAGCATGCATTTCACCTTGTTCAGCTCCACCTCCAAACTTTCAATTCTCTGTCTGGCATATTGAAGATCCTGTGATAAATTATCACCGCAAAGCTTCTCCTCCATGGCTTTCTTAATATTAGCTTCTGAAACCTTTTTCTGCTCTTCCTTGGCAGACATCTCTATGTCAGCACGTTGTCTCTCAAATTCAACCTTTTTCTTTTCTACCTCAAGTTGTTCGCTTAACTTTTCCAGTTGCGACTTGTTAATTTCTAGAGCAATTCTTTGTTGTTCTTCTAACTTCAAGTTCAGAGCATCTGCACGCTGCTTCTCTTTGTCTGACACCAATCTTTCAGCCTCGAGCAAGAACTTAACCTTAGACAGCTCCTGCTGTAGACTCTCAATCTTCAAGGCACTGCTTTGAAGATCCTGTAATAGCATATCAGCACGGTGACTTTCTTCAATTGATTTTTTCATATTGACTTCGGCAGCTTTTTTCTGTTCTTCCTTCTCAGATCTCTCAAGGTCGGCACGTTTCTTTTCTGCAACAACTTTCTCCATTTCTGCCTCAAGAGTTTTGGTAAGCTCGTCCAACTGAGAGGAAAGATCAGATTTTGGATGCAACATCGCCTCCTGCAATTCCTTCTGCAATTGATCAGCCTTTTGCTTCTCTCCCTCCAACATCATCGACAGATTATATGCATGGGATTTTTCATCTGCAAGCTTCTTTTCATTCACCTCCACAGTTCTCCTCAGCTCAATAGCTCTAGCCTTTTCCTCATCTGCATTCTTTCGCTCATCAAAAACTCTTTGCTTTTCAGCCTCTAACATTTTCTTCGTCTCCTCCAGCTTTTGACCAATGTTCTTTATGTCATTGTTCAATCTCTCAATCAAAAGTCGATCTTCATCAGATTTTTTCTTGGCCGCTTCAGCAATTTTGATCGACTCATCAGCTCTACTCTTTTCTAGTTTTATATTCTTCTGTAACTCAGCAACTTTTTTCTTCTCTGATGGAGAAACCTTTTTGCCTGCACTAGACCGGGATTTTTCTTCAGCCAACTGCTTTTTAAAGCGCTCTATTTCTTCGTCCTTCTCAGATACACATTCTCGAAGAATTACCATTTCTTTCTCCAACTCTTCCTTCTTACAATGTTCCTGCTTTATAAGGCGCTCGATTTCCTTGTCCTTCTCAGATACACATTCTCGAAGAGCTACCATTTCTTTCTCCAGCTCTTCCTTTTTACAATGTTCCTGGTTTTTAAGACGCTCAATTTCCTTGTCCTTCTCAGATACACATTCTCGAAGAGCTATCATTTGTTTCTCCAAGACTTCCTTCTTACAATCGACATCAGGCTTATCAGTCGAGCACATCCCAGACTTAAGTGCAGCAAGCTCCTGCTCCAAAGAAGCCCTAAGAGAAGCTTCCTCCTCTTTAGCCTCTTGCAGAAGATCCGCTTGGTTTCGCTGTTCTTCAGAAGCTGCAGGTAGCATAATCATATGAGAGGAGTCACAAAATGAGCCGTAGAAATATACAAACGAAAGTGAAATTCTCACTCAAAAGCACCTTAAGAAAAACAAAATTCCAAAAGAAATCAGCGCATATACACACTATGATCGCAATGCTACGTACGTTATCAACCTTATCTGATGGAGCAGAGATAGAGTGACTGGCCTTGGTCGAAGTAGAAGAACTTCAAAAGAAAAGGAGCAAGACAATGTACCGAATTATAAGGCTGACTAAAGTATAATGGGGGTGTGAATAATTGGGCAACATTGAGGAAATAAAGCTAGCAAACGACAGAGTAGAAATACGATTGTCAAGAAATTGAAAGCAAGAAAGAGAATAATACCTTTAAGAAGGTCCTTCTTTTCGGTTTCGAGAGTAGTAATACGATCCTCAAGAATTTGAAAGGCGTTACGAAGATGAGTGCGGCCTTTAGACATCTTCTCATACTTGGATTTCCACTGGACATCAACACAAAAGGAATTCAATCAATCATCAATATATATATTAAAAAGATTAAACAAATGTAAATATAATATAAGAAAAAAAAGAAGGAAGGAAGGAAGAAAAGACCAGAGCACAGCAAGGGTTGGAGGGAAGGTCCATAGTGGGCCCAGATTTATTGGATTTCGCCATTTATAATAACTCTCAAGAATTGACGCTAGGGTTGCATCCTTGAGAATTTGGGAGAGAACAGCGTAGAAGCGGGAGTGTGTTGTTGTTGTTGGGTGAGATTTAGGGTTTTAGATGTTGATAAATGTTTTTAGGGATTTTGTACTAGACGACGAGTCGACGACACACATGTATTCTAATTGTAATTCTACTCTACAATCTTATGTGACTCTGTTATGGGCTTGGGCCCCAATCTGCTTATGTTGTGTCTTTTAGGCCCTAAGCTCCTTATTTTGAACTACCTATTATGAGTCCATTATCTATCAACTTTCGTATTTAATTTGGGCTATGGATTTAGAGTCAGTCTCGCTTACGACGGCTTTCTCATAATAAAAGTCACCATTTTTAAAAAATACTTGATCTTTCGCATACCATTTTAATCAAACGCATACTTTTTCGCCACAAAATTTCCATTTCTTACCCTTGTTTACTTTCACTAAGCGTTTGGGATGGATTTATATAGGACCAACTCTTGCATACTCTCTCCATTCAAATCCAATTTGTGCACTTACTTTTTCACGCTTGTCAAGACACGTTTCGCAACGATAACATTTATAGTCACACGTTATACAAAATTAAAGAAATTTGATATTACTATTGTATTTAAAAAGCCGAACAAGATCACACGTGCCTATAGGCTATATATTCACTTATATATTGCACGAGATATCGAAAATTATAAAACTTATGAATAGTGTCAAAAAGTGAAATGCACAAAATGAGTTTCAATGAAGGGGTAATATTGACTTTAACTCAGTTTCCCAATCATATATGTATGAGATTCTGTCGGACGGTATAACCAATTAAGTTGGTGCTAATCATGCACTCTCTCTAAACTAACGATATAATAAGTGTTCATGCAAAGCATGATGAGTTACTCAATTGCAATGTTATGTTATAAAATACTGGTGAACATAATATAATAAGAATAAGGTGGTGAGCTTTATGAGTATGACTTGTGGACTACCATGACCATGTTGATTAGTCCCTCACCACACCTATCCCTGCACCCTTCACACCAACCAATTTCACCAGCATTACCATTCATGGAGCAGTCATCGGTCTATAAATGTATAGCATCCGATCCAAACGCGTCTTATTGTAACGATGGGAGGCAAGTCGTCAGCTGTGGCCATATGCAGAGTTGTTGGGAGTGCCGGTCTCATACTCATTCTTCTTTGTCTTGCCTTACAAATCACAGTTGATGATACCCTGGTACGCGATTCACTAACTCATCTGCACTTGCTTAAGTTGTCATGTCGAGTTATATTTCGTTGTAAAATCTCTACCATGGTATGTGCCTTGATTAGCAATATGGTTGTTGACATAGGTTCAGCTGTTTGAGTGCAATAATAACTCAGCAGGATGTGTGGAGTGTGCATACTTCAAAATCGCGACACTCTTTTTAATGGTAGCTGCAATACTATCCTGCATCTTCCTTGCTCAATTCGCGGTCAGCATTTGTGATCGCTCTCATTACTTTGGGGTTCTATACACTTGCTATGCTTTCCACGCAGTCGCAATTCTAGCCTTCGTATTCTCTTGGTAAGTTTCCTCTTTTTCTCTTCGATATGTCACCTACATTCAATGAACATATAACAAGCTATTGTCTCAAATTTGTCAACATATGTATGAATCGAACAAACCATGGTGAATCACGTAAAAGCTAAGTAAACTAGTGGATTTCAGGTGCGCATGTGTGTCAGCAATAATCGTATCAGTGATTGGAGCAGCGAAACAATACGGGGTGCAATTTCCAAACAGGGGGCACATCTTGTTATTTATGAGCAATATCATGGTTGAAGGAGATACTTACTGCGACAAGGTTAAAAATGAAATTTCCGGTGCTGCATCATTGTTGTCTTTCGCTGGAGTTAGCCTCGGAATCATAAGTTATGTAGCCCTGACTCTGGGAGATAATAGCAAATCGAGGTTTCAAGCACAGTGCGCTGCTACCCATCTTGAAGCTTGATGCATGTACATTTTGTATATATTCACACACAATATGATTATATATATGCCTGTGACATACCCGAGTAGAGTTTTTCTATAATACAAATGTAAGGACTGTAATACAATAGCGTACAGCAGGTGTGAGGAAACGATGCCATGATATAATTTACACGAAAGTTCATCACTTCCTCAAATATTGGCTTGTTACAATAAAATTGTCAAGGATCGAAGCACTATAATTTTATGTACATGATCGTTTGCTAGAGTCAGTGTAGTTGACATAAGGGTATGAATATGTGTGTTGAGCACCGAAATAGTTAACATTATTATCCTGTCTTTAACTAAAGAGCCGTCTAACTGTCTAAGGAAGGTGGTAACCATGGATTGTTTAATATTGTTGTCATTTGTCTGAGTTTCCTCAATCGGATCGGCTAAAGCAATTAACTATCTATACCAACTCAATATCACAGCCTAAGAGATTGCTAGCTAGGGTGTCCAACATGGCAACATGTACGACAAAGTTTATCATAGATATTGTACTCCGTAATATTCATTTATTGTAAAACGTGGTCATTTTTAGAAGTTTAAAAATCGTCACAACTTACTCAATAATTGTCACAATAAGCAGTCTAATGGTAACGTTCTCATTTTGAGAATTGAGTGTGTTTAAACAAAATTATCTTCACTCAAAAGTCAGCATCAATGCCAGGCTTGATCACAAAAAATAATCCTAGTATTCAGCACACACAATCAATCTGAAATGATGAGTTGACTACAACCTGAGCACTCATATTCCTCGGCCTTCAGGCATTAAAAATGCACCAGAGAATGTGGCAAAACATACCATATACCAGCAGTGTACCTCTATAAAACACTTCCATGAGTCAGTTGAGTGAAAGTTTCTGCAAGCAGGACGGATAAGAAAGAAACAAGATGGAGGGCAAGTCCATTGTGGTTTGCATAGTTGTAGCCATCTTGGGTCTCATCTCAACTGCTGTGGGTCTCGTCTTCGAGCTCGCCCCTGATAAAACTATGGTAAAACTCTGTCAATTTCTGTAGGATTGTTTCAACCAAAAGTTCCGTTTAAGCTGTTAGTTGGATTTAGATACCTTTAATTTGCGTGTTTAAGGTGATTGGATTGATGAAGTCTTTGGTGCTGTGGACAGGTTCGTCTGTTTTACTTCAGCTGGAGTTATGATGACTACTGTACAGGCAATGATTGTGTGCAGTGTGAATACTTTCGCAGTGCGGCTTTTTTCATGGTGTTGGGAGCCCTGATTTGTGTTATTCTTGCTCAAATTATCATCACCATTTCAACTGACTGTGGTTGTTGCAGTGGACGGAGCTCTTCTTCCGCTTTGCAGGCTCTGGCAATTATTGCCTTCGTCTTCTCTTGGTAACTTCTAATGGTTAATGATTTAGAACTTCTAACCTGTACACAAACAATATAAAGAAATATAATTGTGATGGTGAATTGACAGGCTGGCAAGTATAGCAGCAATAATAGTGTACTTAATTGGAGGAGCCAAACAATATGGGGTACAATTTCCTGAATTCGGCCATTTGTTCACCTCATTGAGCAGTATATGGGCCGATAATGATGTTCAATGTTACAAGGTTAATCACGGGACGTTTGGCGCAGCTGCTGCATTATCTTTTGGTGCTGTCACTCTCGGAATCATAACTTACCTTGTCTTAGTTTTTGGGGATAAGAGAAGAAGAATGCCAAGAGTGAGCATTTCTACTGATCTCCATAATCAGGGCACTACTCCTAGTCCTATGGATAATCCTATAGCCATAGCACTACCAGACGTTCCTGCTACGCCAGTGCGCCAGTTTAAGGCAGCAGAACAACATCAGCCGCCAACAGACATACGCCCAACCCCTGTCATGCTACAAGTTTGATTCAAATTTTCATCGACTTTGTTAATGATTGTTATAAGAACTACCTACTGTGTGTAAACAATATTGAATATTGCTAAAACCACAATGTATTGACCTTTCAAGCATATACAAATGCTACAATAATATGTAGTACACAAAGCATTACCTTACAAGAAATGTAAGCACAAATGATGGTACTCCCTTGCATATCTCATATGCAAGTTGATGAATTACACAGATAGATTGAGCAGTTATTTGAGGGGGACCGGATGTTTTCCGCGAGTTATAATTTCTTCCTGCATCATCAAACAAGTAACCATGAACAAAATCTAGGCCACTAAAAAGAAATGGAAGGAAATGAAAGGGAAAAGAAATGGATATGATCTAAATTGGTTGTCCTTTGTCCGTGATTAGTATGGCTGAGGGTGAGGGTCTTTTCTTCCATCGAGCAATTCAACCGTGCTTGAACCCGATTTCGAGTTAGATACCACGATTCTATTTCTCAAAAAAAGTTTAAACATAGGACAAAAACACACAGGAGTATTAAAATCTGATCCTATGTAAGTTGAGATATGCAATCATCTAACAATCATAAAAACACAAATACAACTTGTAGGCAGGATAATTAACAATGATTGAACCTAGGTTTTACTTTGACGTAATAAAATAATGCAATTGACTAAGTAAAGCGTGGCATCGTCCCTAAGACAGAATATTTAAAGCAATGTAAATTGTGTGAAAATGGTAATAAAGTGCAACAATGGACCCATCAACCTTACTAAAATAAGTACCCTGTTGCCTGTTGGTTTCTTGCTCAACTCAATTTGGAATACTAGGAGTATATATCAAGGTTTTGAGAGGGATAATAACAGAAAATAACTGAAGACAAGAAGAGTGTAAAATTTACGGTGTGAGAAATGGCGCGAGGAAAGGCAGTAGCGGTTCCAGTGATAGCGTTGTTGCTTGGATTGGCAGCAGCAGGTCTCAGTTTCCTCGCCTATGCTAAGCGCATTAAGGTCACTCTTTACTTCCTCTTCTCCTATATATATGCTTCTTTTCGTCTCTAAAACATCTTTGTAACTAACTACCCATGTCCACCACTTACTCAAATTTGTGGTCTATCTGTTACGCTACATGCCATT
>JAUEKU010102391.1:0-12908 GCA_032274805.1 Gypsophila paniculata
CAATTATAATATTTTAATTGCTTGAGTGTGGGGAGGACGGAATAGTACCGTCCTCCCGGTGTACCCAAGAATAATTCAATAAAATTACACCATGTCAAAAACAACAGAAGCGACTTGATCCCTATTTAAATTTCAACTCATCGTCACATTTCCTTCCACTTTCATTCGACCAAATAGTATACAACAACGCCAAGTAAAGGAATGGGATTTTCTTGGAATTTTTCTTTTTTGAAAACAGCATATCCCCTTTTTCACAGACATTCTCAGATACCAACTTTATTCCTTGTTTTTTACATTCAGACGAAAATTAAAGTTGCATGGAAAAACCATACAAACTTCACAAAATATTATAACCAATATTTTAACACCGACCTTCTTTGGAACACAAATCCACTTTTTCTTTTTCCTTTTGAGTCTTCATTTGCATCCTCTCTCGTAATTTTGTTTCTGGTAATTCCTTCTCACACTTGTTTTTTTTTTTTTTTTTTTTAATAAGAAATCATTTATCATTTCTAGTTAATTATCTAATGGGATACGTGAAGAATTCAAATCTTTTAATTAGATAGGGAGGAAGATGACATGGTATCTCGGCGTACCTAAGAATTATTGCTATTGATGATTTGATGCCTTGGGCGTATGTCTGTATTACTGTTACAATATTGTGAATTTATTTGATTTTCTTGGCTTCTTCTCAAATTTGAACTGTTTGATTATTTGCCACTAATGATGTCGTTGTCAAATATAGAATGAAAGATTGATGAACTTTGGGCTTAAATTTTGTGCCCGATTTTCGGATTGAAACTTCACAAATTCTAGGGTGAGACGGTCCAACGATAAACTTATGGCGAGACCTCTCACATAAGGAGTTTGTTAGTGAGTAATTTTTTTTTTGTTTTGCTTGAAAAATAGTACATCTCACAGGAGACCTACTGTTGAAACTTTGCAGTTTGTTATTTAGTGTTACGGACATTATTTGGGCTTCGCCCAGCAGTATGTTTTTCGAAAGATCGTTAGAAGCTGTGACACCGTTTCAAGAGCCTTACTTTTCATGAAACAAAGTTTACTAATTGTTTGGTTGACATTAGGGAATCAAACTTCCGAATAACTTTGGTGGTTATGTGGGAATTAAGTTTCCGTCGGAATTTCCACTTACGTTGAAGGCTAGGTAAGAGAATTTCTACATAATGTAGTAATTCACTTCCAATGAGAAGTTCCAATTCCCATGAATTTGGCAACCAAACAAGCGTATGTCGATTGAATTTATGAAATTTTCAACTTCTAATGAATTTAATGAACAACCAAATAACATCTTACAAAAAAAGAAAAATAACTACCTTTTTATGTGTTTATTGAGAGCTGTCTCACATGAGAATTTGTATTTATATAAATAGTTAGAGTGACTACATTTTTTGAAAATTTGTGTAAGCCAAGGTGCTGGACAACATAGTTTATTTCTTTATTTATTTTCTCTTTTCTTGACCTGGGGCAAGTAACTTTAGTGCTGTGAAATATACACTTTAATTCGTTGAAATTGACCCGTTTGTTTTTAACACAATTATTAAGGCTTGCGATAATCATGTATTGTGCCTCACCAATAAAGTAATGTCACTTTTTGTGAGAGCGTTGTTTGGATATAACATAGTTAATGTATCTGTCATTAGTCATTAATTGAGTTACGTAACATGAGACAATGCCATTATACGCACACAGTGGTCGCATTTGAGTTTATGTGAAAATCCCAAACTAGAAAAGATGCAGTTCGAAGAATAGATCAAAAGTGGAAGTTGGGATGATTTCGGAGAATTAGAGGGTGTAAGGACTCTAAGGTAGCCTATAAACTCACATAGAATATGCAATTGAACTGTTAGAATTTTGTAATTGTATTTGTTATCCGGTGTCTTCGTCTATGCCAATTGATCACTGTGTCGTACCGGATTGACCAAGTAACTTTTGTGTTGTGCCCAATATTTTGATTGTTGTGGAACCATGGTTCTATGTATTTACATCATTGTAATAGGCTGCCGTCGTGTCGTCTTTTTACCGATTAAGTTATACTATTATGGTCTGTTTTTGGAATTGCATAGGTTGCTCAAGACAATTGCGGTTCGACTGAGAATCCGGAATTAGTGCTACTGAGAAGCCCGAAATCAGTGTGATAACTGGAGCTAACATCATCAGCTGGATGGGCTCTAACAGTCCGGCTGTCGGTTTACTAGATACTATTAAAATGGAGAGTGTCAGGACTATACTAACTGATACTTATCCATATCCACACGAGCATTCTCGGCATGCTATAATAGCTGCTGTTATGGGATGCATTTTCTTTATTTCGTTCGACAATATGTATACTGTCATACAAGGGCTAGACAACAACATTAAGTGGTGGTCTATGTATTTATGTTTATTTGGATTCTTCTATTTTTTCTCATCACCGTTCATTGGCAAGACTATTAAACCAAGCTACTCAACTTTCAGCATGTGGTAAGTGTTCAATGTTTGCATACTTGTGATTTCTCAACACCGAGTTTGTATGTTTCTTTATCAAGTTTTGTAGCCAGGATTAGTGAATTTATGGCGTGACTGATTGTACAGGTATATCGCCTGGATTTTATTGGCAGCAGTATACCATCTCCCAAAACTTCCGTCCATGGGAGTTGATTTAAGGATGAACCTCTCTTTGTATATAACAATTTATATATCTTCCATTTTGTTTCTTCTCGTGTTCCATGTCATCTTCTATGTTCTTTGGTATCTTGGCATTGTTGCCCGTGTGGCTGGAAAGAGACCCGAAATCTGGACCATCCTTCAAAATTGTGCTGTAAGTTTGGCGGACAATTAACTACTCTCTGCAGTTGAAAAATACTTCCATTTTCTTATTTCGTACCCCATCCCCCTTCCTTCCCATTTCTATCTTCACACTTACTTTTTAAGATAATGGGTCATAATACACACCTACCGTTGATTTATCATCACTTATCTCACATCATACTAGCTACCACAACCAACATTAGAACGCCGACACCCATCCTTTGATACGCTCCTTTTTCAGACTTGACTTTCAGTTGTAAAGTCACCTTGCTTAAGGGTAAATTGGTCCACTTGCACTTTTGCAGCCATTATATTATTGTCTCCTTAAAACTGTAATGCCAATGTTGAAGCTATGAAGTATTTATGAATTAGAGAGCATACTTGTTTGTACAACATAATTGTTGGCTTATTTATTACACATGGCACATTTCTGGCTTCGCAGGTTATCAGTGTCGCCTGCTGTGTATTTTATAGTCACTGTGGAAACCAAGCCATTGTCAAAGAGAAGGGGAGCTACAGTTGGTTTCCTTTTGTGAAAAAGGAGAAGAATAACCCATCTTGGTTTTTACAAATGAATGAGTTTAAAGATCAAGTGTGCTCATCTTGGTTTGCACCTGTTGGGTCTGCTAGTGACTACCCTCTGCTATCGAAGTGGGTTATTTATGGGGAGGTACTTGTGAACGTAATTGCTTGGGCTTTTAGTCTTCCTAGTCTATTACAGTCTGCTGACTTGTTATACTCTCCCATGACAGCTAGCATGTAGCGGTGCATGCACAGAGTCACCTGATGAAATTTCGCCAATTTATTCATTGTGGGCTACCTTCATAGGGCTTTACATGGCTAACTATGTAGTTGAACGGTCTACTGGGTGAGCAATTACTACCAGCCTTTTCTTTCGGGAATAAGTTATCGAGTGTTTAGTAATGAAATTTCTTCTCTTGAATTATTTCATGCCTTTCTATCCTAAGGTGAGGTATTTCATTTTCACTGATGGGATGTTGGTACTTAGGACAACATTTGATGCAGAAAGAAGCTTTGTTAGGTACCCTTGTCGGCTGTAGCAATGAGCCCACGACTTGATAAAACATAAAAGAAGCGATCTTTTAAAGCATAAAAGAAGTTGCCTTTTTTGTGTGTAACAAAATGACATATCACAGCTCTCCAATGTTTTAGTTGCCATTTGTTTTACTGTGGGGTTGTCACTGTGTTGACATATATCCTGGACTGGTTTACATTCTGGGCTTTTTTGCAAATTATTCAGGCGTGGCAAATGACTAAATGGGTAGTTGGGTACTAAATGTTTGTGTAAGTGAACCGCTTATTCGTTTACGTTTTTATTAGGATGTACACTTCACAAGAATCTTGGTTTGATCTCTATTTTCCAAACACTGAAAATAAATATAGTGTTAGTTATCCTTCTACGCTTAACTTGTACAATACTCCGTATTTAACATTTTCTTTTTTATATTTCCGTTCCATGCCATTGATTTCTGACTTTCTACAGGTGGGCTCTTACTCATCCTTTGCCAGTTAAAGAATATGAAAAGCTGAAGAAGAAGCAGATGAAGCCTGAGTTTTTAGACATGGTTCCTTGGTATTCAGGGTATGACCTTTTATTTTTCCCTCAGACTTCTTTAATACTTAATCTTGCGTTGTCGCTGCTTGTAAAAAATATTTGAGCTTCAGCAGTTTTTTTACCTTCTGATTTTCAGGACTTCAGCTGATTTAATTAAAACGGTTTTTGACCTTCTGGTGTCAGTGACTGTGTTCCTTGGGCGTTTTGACATGCGTATGATGCAGGTACTGATCTCTGTTAAATACCCGCTTTCTTCTCTCAATGGACAAGTCTTGTTACATATTTATGCCTATACCTGTCTCAAAGTTTGCTCTTCTTTATGATCCCGTATTGGTTCTTTTACTTAATTGTATTAAGTTACTTTTAACTTTTCTAAGTACATCGAATCGTATTGCTTCGCCTAATCAGGTGGAAGGGAGAAAAAGGGTCATTGTGAGAGATAAGTGATTAATCTAGTTTCAATTGCTTGATGAATTTCTGAATTCTGATTGAATGTGATTTTTAATTATTAATTAATATCTCAGTCTACTTTATTTCTGTTGTTGGTTTATAGTAATACTGTGACTTTCTAGTCTTTTGTCACCACAAGGTGGGTCTTTCTCACTCTCATCCCTTAAATAGTACTCTGTAGTGTATGTTGTTCCGTCATCATCATTTTTACTACAAATACGTTTGTGTATGTCTGGAAATTGGTTGCAATTTATTAAGTATCAAATTATATATCTTATAATAATTTTTTTTGTTATTTGGAGCTATTCATGAGTAGGCTGCGACTAGTACTGCACAAGATTCAACTCAGGGAGATCCTTTGTATGACCATTTTAAAGAGAAGGACGAATTTTGGTTTGACTTTATGGCAGATACTGGTGATGGTGGGAATTCATCATATACTGTTGCACGACTGCTTGCTCAGCCTTCATTAAAAATAAAAAACTCTAAGCAAATTCTGCCACGTGGCAATTTGTTGCTTATTGGTGGAGATCTTGCGTAAGTTTTTTCCTCTACCTTTCTTTGAATGTGTGTGTATTATTGTATATACTAGCATAAAGCAACATTACATAGTCTGCCCCAGGGTTACCTAATTCGTCCACTAAGCTGCGAATCGCAAATCGATTCATGCGCGTCGATTCGCGATTCAAAAGTGAATCGATTCGCTCTCATTCACCTGTAATTCGCTCAAAAGCGACGAATTACGTATCGGTTTTGCTCTATAGAAAGACGATTAATAATGAAGGTGAAGGTTATGGAATAATGGAAGATGAAGGATGAATTTTCTTTTTTCTAAGAATTATGAAGGTTGGAGCTTTGGAGAAAATGTGGAAGATGAAGATTTTTTGGGGAAGATAAAAATTTTAATTTTATGGAGAAGAGTTTTTCAGTTTTATGGGAAAGATGAAAAAATTTATGGGGAAAATTTGAATTCTTTGATTATATTAATGTCTTTGTTGTTTTTCTTTACCTTATACAGGTAAATTTTTTTTATTATATTAACGAATTCACCTATTAAAATATACAAATTCGCGTATTAAAATATACGAATTCACGTATTAAAATATACAAATTCGTGTATCATGCATGTTAGGGAATTCACGTCGTATCCAATTCGCCATCGGGCAAGAATCGCGTATTCGTATCGCGAATTCGTATCGGACATATTACGTATTAGGTAACCCTGGTCTGCCCTCACTTTGTTTTGTAAGTCGATTGGGACTGGGGTAACATTGGAATGTTTGGATCAGAATGCACCCATCATGTGATGTGCTAAACCCTCCATTATCACTAATATGTGTCTGTTTTGCATGAATTCTCCATCTTCCCCTCAATCCTGCAAACCGCGTAACAAAGATGCTTGAATTATGCCTACTGTCTTTTTATTAAATTGAGTTTTTAACCTGAACATGAACATAATTTATGCTTCTCTAAGATATGGGTTACAATATGTTGATTATTATGGCTACACGTAAAGCTAATAAGACATAATTTTTCTCAAGAATAGTTGAGCTGAATTTTGGTTAATCATTATGGATTAGTGATGGAATGTGCCCCCATAGGATATCGTACAGGTTATACAAATAATGTGATCTAGCGCCCATGACGTTCAACAAAATGTATGTTAAATCGAAGTTAAACAAGAACCTAAAACTGACTTGACCGGGTACACAATTTGAGTTGATACAAACTCGATCCCACCAACAATATTTCTTTCTTCACCAATTTGAACCTTATGCATCGCTGATTTATGATCCACATGACGTAGCTGATAGCAACCTCTTCATTGTTATTGTAGCTTGAAGCCTTGAACCCTACAAACGTTCTTGACTGCCACCTCTTGCCCTATGCATCGCTAATTTACGATCCACATGACGTAGCTGATAGCAACCTCTTCATAGTTATTATAGCTTGAAGCCTTTGAACCCTACAAACGTTCTTGACTGCCACCTCTTGCCCTATGCATCGCTAATCTATGATCCACATGGTGGTAGCGAGTAGCGACCTCTTCATAGTTTATGTAGCTTGAAGTCTTAAACCTTACCAACCTACTAGATTGCCACCTCTTGATGTCTTATTCTGAGGACATTTCTAGGTGCTATTTTGCTAAGAGAAGTAGAAGTATTTTTGCAATTTTGGTCCTTTAGTTAATTTTTGTTATATAAATAAAAGTGTTTTGCCTTATTTTTCTTCAATAACGGTGCAAGAGTAGTTTCACTGCACATTGACCTACTAATTTAAATGTTGAAAAGGAAAGGGAAAGTAGTGTAACATTGACCCTTTCAAAATGCGAACAATGAATAATTTCCCTCTTAACACTCTCCTCAGTGTCCAAATTTGTGTTTCCTTTTTCTTTTTCTTTTTTTTTTACCCTTTCACCGACAAAGTTCAATTTTGTTGCTTTTATTTGAATTATAAAATTGTTCTGAATCTAATTTTTAACAAAATTGGCTGCATTCATAACCGAGATGTAGTATAACCCTAATGTAGTATAACTAACCCCTGGATTCACCTTCAAATATTTTTGTTACATGCTTTTGATTGTGAACATCTAAATTATTAGGTCACGTATTTTTCGACAGAATTATCATGACAAAAAACTGATCTCACTTCCAGAAGTATTTTAATTGAGTCCATTATATTCTTGTTTGCCTTCCAACAGGTACCCAAATCCTTCTGCTTCTACATATGAGAGCCGTTTCTTTCGGCCGTTTGAATATGCTCTCCAGCCTCCATCCTGGTATAAAGAAGATCAGATAGCTGTGAACAAGCCCGAATTGCCTATTGGGGTATCTGAGATAAGGCATTATAAAGGACCTCAATGTTTCGTTATCCCCGGAAATCATGGTTTGTGCTTCTCTTGGGATCAAATTATGCTATTAGAGAGATGTGGTACTGAATGATGCTGTTTGATAGTTTATTTATTGTGATTAACTGCATGAGTACACTTCTCTAAATTTTTGTGTCCTTATAACGTGCCAAGTGAACTTGAGTTTAGATTGGCCTGACTCTAGTTTTGATGGAGCTAGTCAAGATTATAATGAGTCATCTTCAAGAAGTTATAGTGTTTCTACTTAGGATGTCATTCAGTTTCCTCAGGTCGCTGTTATTTATAGCAATCACTCAGGAGACCAGCGGATTCAGACCTTAGCCTAATGTTCTGTGGTTAACGTTTTGATCTATGGGTGCTTCTACACACTTTCTATGGCTAAAGTTGGGGTTAACTGGAAGTGTTAAGAACTCAAGTTGAGCTCACGTTCTAATGAAAATGAGAAGTTCCTCAGTTTTTTCTAATTACTACTTCCCCAAACACCATGTAGTTCTTGTGCATTCTTTGGGATTGTGATTTTTCCTGTTTCTTCATCATCTGCAGAAACGATAATGCTGTTTCTTCATCATTTGCAGATTGGTTTGACGGTCTTCACACATTTATGCGATATATATGTCATAAGAGTTGGTTTGGGGGATGGCTGATGCCTCAGAAGAAGAGCTATTTTGCCTTGCAACTTCCTAAAGGATGGTGGGTCTTTGGCCTTGATTTAGCTCTCCATGGCGATATTGATGTTTATCAGTTCAAGTTTTTTTCAGAACTTGTAAGGGATAAGGTACTAGACCGTTTTTCATGTCTTTATATATTTTTTTCTCTATGTGATTGATATGGTTGTTTGTAGTGTCCTCTGGAATGGTAACTGATGTTTATTCTTGTTGCTTTGATGATTGCAATATACAAATGATCATGTGTTGATATCCTAAATGGTATGTAGCTTAGTTTAAGGAAGTGAACCTAGGCACAAGGCACAAGGCACAGTGAAGTTGTAAAGCATTTAGGTACGAGGTGTAATGACACATTAGCCCTGACACATTAGCCCTCTTCATATGTTCACAAAAGTAATGTTAGTTGAACAAACTTTTATTTGTCAAACACAAGTTACTTTGTGTACGTCATTTGCATGGACGTTCACGTTGCTCCTCGTTGTTTTGAACATTCGTCGGATTGGTGTGTCTCACGCTTTATAAATCTAAACATGAGATAATATTATTTACACCTCTATTCACGGTCCAGTCGGTCCTTAATAACTAAGTTAGAACTTATATGTGGTTGAGGCACTATATCTTGACCGCCTAGTAATGGTTTTGAGGGTTATTGCGGTCGCATATTAAGGTGGTATGGACCGCATATTTATGGCACATTAGCAAGATTCGGCTGCATGTTGTAAGTGTACAATGGCTTCATGCATGTTTGTGTCATTCTGTCTATTTTTACTAGGCTGCATTTGATATGTTAGTACCTCATTGTTGAATTTACAATTAGCTCACGATATACTCGTTTGGGATCCCATGATGAATGTCTTGTTTCTATTTTTCTATCATAAAATCAAGTCGCTTTACTTGTATGTCCTTCCAAATAAAGGCTTCAAGTTAAGAGAACAAAAATAAGCCAAGAAACTCATCATCAAACTTCAAAATATATGCTTATTCCCAATTTAAGGCTAAAAGTTAAGTCAAAGAATGAAAATTTCAAGTCACGGGAATTAATTCTTTTTGTTCTTTTTAGTTATGCTGAATGTACTGCAACTAACATGTCATCTTTAAACATATATACTTTTGAATAATTTTAGTAGTATGTATATGATTATGTTTTGTTTCTTTTACATTTTGTTGTTAATATTTAGCCTCTTATTCAACTTGAAACAGGTAAAAGAAAGTGACTCCGTAATCATTATGACGCATGAACCAAATTGGCTTCTGGATTGGTATTGGAATCATGCTTCTGGAAAGAATGTGGCTCACCTCATCTGTGACCATCTAAAAGGAAGGTGCAAGCTCCGCTTGGCAGGGGATTTGCATCATTATATGCGTCATTCCTGCGTCCCATCTGACAAACCTGTTTTTGTGCACCATCTTCTTGTAAATGGTTGTGGTGGGGCTTTTCTGCATCCCACACATGTCTTTAGTAATTTCAAAAAATTTTATGGAACCATCTATGAGATGAAGGCAGCATATCCATCCTATGAAGATTCAAGCAAGGTTAATTCTTAATGTTTGTGCATTTCTCTTTGGAGTCCTTGTTTTGGCTTTTGATTCACCAGTTGTTTCAATTTTGTAATTTTGCAGATAGCCTTGGGAAACATATTAAAGTTTAGAAAGAAAAATTGGCAATTTGATATTATTGGTGGGATAATCTATTTTGTTCTTGCTTTCTCAATGTTTCCACAGGTAACCCTCACCTTTTGGCTGTTTAGAGTATCTTTAAGCATCTGAATGATTCTAATCATGGCTAAATGTATTTGCTTCTATTTCTGCAATAAGCCTTTGTTCCAGTCATGTTGTCCTCGTGATTAGATGTCAATTAAGACACATAACAAAAATATGAAACTCTTGACGAAGACATTATGTTGCCATAGAATGGTTGGGAAAGGTGATTTGGATTCTTCTCTGGTGACATTTACAAGGGAAGACCATTGTAACATCTTTTCTATGAAGAGAGACTATATTTTGCAATAAATCAAAAAGGAAATGAGTAAGTAAAACGAAATAGAGGTAGACTTGTTGTGGTTCTCTTATTAGTGAAATCATCAATTGTATGAGCTTCTGCGGCTGGTTTTTACCTTGTTTTACGTCTAGATTGACTAATTGTTTCTTAATTCTCAAAATGAACACAGTGTGAGCTTGACCATCTTTTGCGGCATGATTCTTTTTCTGGTCATCTGAGAAGCTTCTTTGCGACTGTACTGGATGCCATGTTGTATGTGCTGGACCACTCCTATATTTCATTTGTTGGGGGTATGCTGTTGCTGATAGTGGCCATAATGTTCGTTCCACCGAAAGTTTCACGTAAACGACAAATATTAATTGGATTTCTGCATGCATTTGCCCATGTGTCTGCTGCACTGATCTTGATGCTTCTGCTCGAGCTGGGCGTGGAAATGTGTATCCGGCATAAGCTGCTAGCTACTTCTGGTAACACATCTTTCTTTTCTCCTTCCCTTGTCTCTGATTTCCAATGTTTTATCGCCATCCCATTTATGTAGTCCCTAATATACATTGGCAGTCAACCTATGTCCCTTTTGACTATCAAAGTTTGCAAAATTTATGTAAGTTACAATATGAAGATTTTCACTGTTTGATTTAGCTGAAAAATTCAATTCATATTGTAATATATATAAAGTTGTAGCTATTGCATATAGTGAGAAACAGCCGCAACAGTTGAGACATTGTTTAACGACCTTACTGACTAAATAAGGAGAAAATAACTGGGATGGAGCGATTATTCAGTGAACTTTTTTCCCTCTTGTTATTTCAGGCTACCACACTTTGTACGAGTGGTACAGACAAATGGAGAGGGAACACTTTCCTGACCCAACTGGCCTTCGAGCTCGTATTGAGAAATGGACCTTTGGCCTTTATCCGGCATGCATTAAATATTTGATGTTTGCCTTTGACGTCCCTGAGGTAAATTAGCCAAACTTCTTTAAACTGTTTGTTTCTTCAGAAAGTTACATGTACCTTTGGACTGAATCAATGGATGAACTATTTTCTGCTTCATCACTAAGAGTTTTTCCTCTCGTTCTTGCTTATCTTCTTCTGTTTTCCACTTTTTTCATTCTTTTCCATTGCGGTCTTTTTGGACTAAACCCAAGGATTAACAGGTAATGGCTGTCACTAGGAGTAATATTTGCAAGATGGGAATGCAGTCATTATCCAGGAGCTACGCGTCAATATACTATGCATCTGTCTTCCTCTATTTTTGGGTCTTCTCAACCCCGGTTGTATCTTTGATATTCGGAAGTTACTTGTACATTTGCATCAATTGGCTTCACATACATTTTGATGAAGCCTTCTCCTCCCTCCGCATTGCAAATTACAAATCATTTACTCGCTTCCACATCAACCACAAAGGTGACCTTGAAGTCTTCACCCTCGCCGTTGATAAGGTATGCATCTTACAGTGTCAATGGCTCTTATTGTACTTGCTCAGGGGAAGATATGCTGCAAGTTCTCCCAAAAAAGTGCTTTTTTATTTTTAGTGAGATTTCTATGTAGAAAAATGGGGGTCAAAGAAAAAAAAAAATAGTTGTCAACAACCTATGCGCCTTTACCTTCGAGTTGCTATTATTAGTATTCCAAATATCGTACTTCTTCCATTCCAACAATTGTAGTGCTTCCTCCATTCTGACAGGTGTTAACATTTGTTTTTAGGGGTTCTATGTTGAACAAAACTAGTGGGATAGATAACATCTTTTATAATTGAACAACTTTAGTAATTTTGTCATCCCACTTTAAAGTGGGACCAAAGCTTATATGAGATGATTTCTAAAAGTAAGGGATATAGTCGTTTTACCGTCTAAATATTTGCCAAAATTAGAAACGCTATCAATAGTTAGACGGTCCAAAAATAAAAATGATAATTAGTAGGGTGGGAGGGAGTATTAAGTTTGTAAGTAGGTCTTGATCTCACATCGGTTGGTGCATCTTGATTTTGGTCATTGCGCCATTGATACTTTTTCTATTTTGGCCAAAGCAACAGCAAAAATGCAATCGTTGATACCAATACTACCTTCCAACCTTCACAACCATTTTAAATCAATTGATACCCTCTATTGTGGCTCAAATTTAGTTCAAGATTCCCAATTGGTCACTTCAGATGTGCCTGAAGTGACCTTTAGTACAAAGACTGGAACATGATTTAGTCTGTCGTTTTGATTTCTGTCATCTTAAAGCCAAAGAAGTGAAGAGTGGCAAATTCTTAGATTTGTTTCATATTTTCTGTGATTCAACTTTCTTGTTTGAATTTGAGTTCATCTTTCTTATGCCGCCGTGACCTTGTAGGTACCAAAGGAATGGAAGTTGGATCCCAAATGGGACAGTGAACCAAAACCAACCGAACAATTAAGCTTCCAGAGAAAGCATCCTAGCAAATGGAGTGCGGCTATAAGGAACCAGGATCCAATTTCCACGGTTAAAATCGTCGACCATTTTGTTATTCCAAGAACAGAGGGCAATGAGTTGCATACTAATGGACCGACTCATACAT
>JAUEKU010102502.1:0-21984 GCA_032274805.1 Gypsophila paniculata
ACATTATTTTAATGATTCTTCTTAATCCTTGTGCCAAATCAAAATGGGACAAACATTAAGGAATGGAGGGAGTATTTAAGAGGAAGATTTTTGAATCTAAAAAATTGAAAAAAAATTGGGGAGGAAGAGCAGGGGTGATCGGACGGCTAGGGATTGAGGAGAAGGGGAAGATCTGACGGTGTGGAAGTGAGGATTGTTGGTGTGCACGGATTGGTGACGTGGTGGGGTGTGTATTTTTTTAGAAATTTATTTATTATAGATGTGTGTTTGCTGCTGGAGAGTGTACTTGTTGTGGACTTGTGGTTGTTTTGTACGAGTACTAGATGACACGGGACTATGGGAGACGTTGGAGTGTAGAGGAACGGTCTATTTGTGCCGTGGGTTATTGTATGGCTCAAACTCTTATTAAGGATTTGTTTGGATTAGCGGGATTTATTATGGAGGTAATGGAATAAAGATACACAGCTAACTTATTGAATAACAGTGAGTCTCACAATATGAGACGGTCTCACAAGATACCTATTGTTACAATAATTACTCACAAGTCACATCCCATTGAATAATACATTAATCTCATCCGAGTCACTCCTTCCTCCATTTATCGTCCTTATTTCTCCTTCATCAACAACGTCGTAATAATTACGGGCAATTCAAGCAAATCCTAAAGACAAAGACGGTATTTTAGAATGAATTGTGCATGATTTTTGGCTTTTTCTTTAACTTTTATAATAGGATTATATTGAAGTTATTTGATCTGATCTAGTGATGGCAATGGGCAGGATAATGACAGGGTGAAGCCATACCTTTATCCTTATCCATTTATTTTTTCGTCATCCATATCCTATCCTTATCCTTTTAATTATTTTTTCATCCGCCCTTATCCTTATCCTGAGGATAAAAGGGTGAAATGGATCATCCATAGGGTAATTTTTACCCTTTAAATCGAATACTTAAAAAACAAATTCATGATAAAATAAATCTTAAAAACAAACTTTTAAATACCAACATTAGTTTAACTAAAATAATAGCTCATCCTCCAAAGTCCAAACTTACGTGATAAATTACATACTACTTTAAACTCCAAAGGGACGTGCAAAGTTCGAATTAACTCTTACATTTGGCAACAACAATTGTAAAGTTCAAATACAATCTTATTGTTTTTACATGACGCTTAAAAAAGGCTTATATTGAGTCATTGTTTTTACATGATACAAAAAAAATATTAATATTAATTGATTATATTTCAATTCTTTGAATTTTGATAGTTTTTTATTTTTAAAAATAAAATATTTATGTTAATTAAGAATATGGATATCCTCAGGATGAAGGTGATGAACGGTCACCCTTATCCCACCCTATATTCATCCTTATCCTTACCCCACCCTAAATAATTTTTTTTTTCTATCACCCATATCCTACCCTTTTAATTTAGGGTGGATGGATATCCGTAGGGTAAGGGTGGGACTGTCATCCCTAATCTGATCTGATTGAATTAATGTAAGATATTTGCATTGGAAATAATTAAATTGAATAAAAAAATTATTTAAATTGAAATTAAATATAAAAGAACAAATTAAGCTTTTGTTTTTCACTTAAACCATATAAAACAATTTTTTATAAACAATCACTAAGCTAGGAAATAGCCTTTAATAAAAACTTATGCATAAAATATGCATAAAACTATCATATTTTTCTGCTTGAAATTCACTTGGTATAAATACTCGATTTTATATTTTTATAAGCATTCAAAAATTTTAGGTGCTAAATTTTAGAAAATAATAAATAAAAAAATTTGGATTTTTTAACATGAATGACCTATCATATTGGGTATTTCTATCAACAAACCAACCTTTATTAAATCCCATGATAAACTCACTTATTTTCATCTTCTATTATTGTATTTTTCAAGCGGTTGAGCTCAATTTTCCCTCAATTTTTGCCTTTTGTTGTTGTTCTGTCGCACTTTTTCTGAACCCAATAGATTAGTACATGTTTCCGGGTCAAGTCGTGGTTGTGGAGGCCTGGAAATGACAAGAAGAGATTTCACACTAAGTATTGATCCAAAATTAGTGAGAAAATGTTATTTTGAAGTCATCACCACCCAATCGATATCTTCCCTAACCAAAAGAGGTGGTGGTTGTGATATCTTAGGACGAGATGAAGCCCTGTCCTAAGCCCTATGACAGAAGATCTTTATGTACTTAGCATATTTAGCATTGTCTCCCGTAATTAGGGTCGGATCCTGACCGAGTCACTTGTCCTAGTAACCTGGGACGACCTCTCCTTAATGATTTTCATTTAATTTTCTTAATTTTGAAGAGTGTAAGGGACGACCGAGTCATTTGTGTTTTTACCTTAAAATTAGAAGCTTGTAAGAGAATCCTAGAGAAACTCATCTAATATTTTATATTTTTACTTTGCAGTTAAAAATTAACTTAGTACCAGATTTTTTCGAAGACATTTTGATAATAATATTATTTACTTCCTTCATTCCACAAATTCTATACACATGCATTTTTTTGGGAAATTTCACTCATATCTATTCATGTCTATCTTTGTAATGATTTCTACTTACCTAATTACCAAATTAGCCTTTAAAATTTCAAAGATATATAAGTTTTGTAAGTTGTAACCTTCTTATCACACACTTTTTCACCCACTTTTAATATTTGTATTAAAAAAAATGTACAGTTTCCAGCAGAACGGTGAAAGTCGTTTTCTCCACATTGATTAGTTTCTTCTAATTTGGTAAGTATCGTTTATTTTAATAGATTTACTTCCAATAATTCTACTTGCGAATCGATCATTGATTATTATTGTTCTGTTGTTTTGAAATTAAACGCTATGTGCAAGTAATGTTCCATGTACGCCTGTACGGTGTTGGGGAGAATCCATTGTTTATAATTATACTCATTTGGAGATTGTTCGACATTAGAACAATTGTACTCGCCTCTAGATTGCTTGTTTCTTTTGCTTGGTCTATTGAAGGTTACACGATTGACATATCAACTCGCAACTTTAAACCTAAGATCATAAGCCTAGTTGAAGGTAGGCAAAGCAATTGATGGGATTTTTCTAATAAGTAACGAAAGCTCACTGCGTTAAGGTCGAGGGGCGAGGGCAAGCTGGGAGGACTAATTAGTACCTTAATATGCTTAGCCCCAATATCATGATTTGAATGTTGAATCGATTCAAGCCCAATCGACATACATGAAAAATCCAAAATCCTAAACTTTTCCTCTTATACACAGCTAAAATTCTTTTAGTAGTAAACACCGAAAGTCTCAAACACCACATTGATCTATAATCGACTCATAGGTAATTAGCGATAACATTCGACTCTCGTAAGTAGGATAACATTCTAACTCGCCATATCTAACAAGTTAGACAATCAGAGCGTCACCACAACTTGATGTCATCCACCAAGTACATACTTGTCATATTAACCCTCAACTCTTCATCTATCCGACCTACCTAAAAGTACTACTCCATGTAAAAAATGAAGTTGTTGATATTTCTCAAATCCCTCGCCCCTTCATAAGTGAGAGGTGATGAAGATGCATTCCTCTTAGAAGCCCTCAACATTGATACTTCAATATGACCTTATTTTCTAAGATGACATATGTCTCAGTCTATTCATCCACTATACCATTCATCAATGAATGGATGGCAACAATCTCAAGATCAAGGCTAAATAGAAGAACTCACACTAGTACTTGACAAAGGACTCGAATCACGTGGTTTGTGCGTGAGGAATTTCAACCATGATCATCAGCCCGTCACATGATTTTAATATTTGAAAGTGATTCCGTATTAAAATGAAACTAATGAACAACAATATCAAAGTTTAATAGAGATCAATTTTTATTGACATATGACTCTTCCTTGAGAGCGAAATGATATTTACCTATTCGGAAAAAAAGATAATAATTAACTAGTTTAACTTATAAAAAATACGTAATTAACAACTCAATGCTCGGATTGAAAACTGTCAAAACAACATTTAAATGAAACCCATTTAATCTTAACGATTAAAATTAACACAAATGCTCATTAGAGACCATCGTCGCCTTCTAGTGACTTAAAAGTAACCGTTATATGGTTAATGTGACTATTTAAAGGTTTAAAATAACCAATTTTAATTTTTTTAAAATGATGATTAAAAACATCAAAGTGAATTATTTAAAATGATCACTTTTTTTTTTTTTTTTAAAATCACGAATAAATCGTCTACGAAATTCACCCATAAAAAATACTCAACAAAATGAAATAGAGAATCGACTCAAATCAAACAAATATCCCATTAAAGATGCCAAGGAGTGAAGACCTCACAATAATAAATACCAATTCCAAGTGGTTAATCACATATTACGCATCTAGCGCGCTTTAGAATCACTACTACTAAATCAATCAATCTCAGTTCTCACACCACCTCACATCTCTACATCAGTGGATCCACATCGAAATCACCAACTGTACGTCTCTCCTTTTCTCCACCCTCTTCTTCTCTATTTCTTTGTTTCTTTAATCTTCAATTCTTGTCACATTTATGCAGTGAAATCGAGGTGAAGAAGAATGGCGAGCTTCAAAGTGTCTCGCGTCGAAACCAAGCCCTTTGATGCCCAGAAACCCGGCACTTCCGGTCTCCGTAAGAAGGTCCTTTCTTCCTTCTCCTCTTTTCTATTCTTCTTCGTCGTCGTCGTCTCGATTTTTCTTTGAATTGTTTATCTTGACGATGATGACGATGATGATGATCAGTGTTGTTATTGATCTTGATGATCGGATCGTTATTAGATCTTTCAATTTCATCCTTCCCAATCATGGGAGTGTAACTATCGGCTTAAGTTTTTGGTTGAGCTGGTTTCTTGATACGTGTTTTCGTCGATTTTGTTGCAATTGGTCGAGTACTCCGTACATTGTTGTTTGTGTTTTTTTCACTTTGAAATTTCTTACGATCCACTAATTTCTTGGGATGATTCGTCCATTTCTTTGCATTTCGTTCTTAGGTAAACTTTTTTTTTGGTGCAATTGCGCTGAAATTCAAATTTCAAACTGCAGTGTTCTTTAGCCAATGGAATGTATCTCTTTAAAAGCCGATGTAAAAACAAACGTAAAGATATGCATGCCTCGGAGGGAGTACCAAACTTCCTTACAATTTGTAGTTGTTCAATGATAATCGATTTAAAGTACGTCGATGATGCTTTTGACGATTTTTGGGGATTGATTAGAAGTTGTCTAACCCTCATCGTATCAATAACTATGAATCTTAAATTGAATATTTCGACAGACAGTCATTAAGCAACGTAGATTCAGCCACCACACATGGTCTGGTATTAATCTGGCTGTGTACGCAGTGAATTGTTCCTCAATTGATGTCTATTGAGGACGTTTCGTCCGTAGTTTCAAGTTTGTTGAACAGTCATCGTATCGTCCTCTATTGTGATCTGGCAAATGAACACTGAACTGTGAACATATTATTTTGGATGTATAAGTCTGTAGTAAGGTTTTGTCTTTATATGAGATTAAATGCTTTTGGGAGACTTGTGAGGAGGGACAGGCCATGTTTTACACTTTTGGATGGCAAAGTGTTTTTACTCATCTTCCGTCTATTATGTTTTGTAGTCAGTACAATGAAAATGGAGGCGGCCTGACCTTAAGGGCCTATCCTATCCAACACGTCTATCATAATCATTTGTACCCAGCATTAATGTTGGGGTCACAAGTATTGCTCCCAAGGTCGCAAGAACCCTCGTTTTCTCATCATTATCCAAATCTTTGGGCAGCAAATATTAACTTTGCTCACATTATTTTACCCTATGCTCCTTTCTACCTTTGCCCCTTCTTGTGAGTCACCAATGATCGATGAAAATAATGTGTAGAAATATTCTTGCTATCACAGGCCTATAGAAGCAGTTACTGCTTTGCTCTAGCTATCTATTCACTTAACATTTACATTTTCGATTACTTTTCAGGTGAAAGTGTTTGCTCAACCTCACTACTTGGAGAATTTTGTCCAGGCCACATTCAATGCACTTACAGCAGAAAAGATCAAAGGTTCAGTCACATGTTCCTTTTGGCTTTTTTTTTTTTTTTTTTTTTTAAGGTGGCGTTATGATTGTAGTGTGTTGGAATTTGGAGATTTCTTTCTGTTGGTGGTTATAGTGTAGCTTAAGGGCTTCCACAATTTGGATGGAAGCAAATAGAACTTAAACAAATTTAGACTTGGTTATTAGTGAGCAATAATTTGCAGGTGCAACTGGTGTAACGTCATAAAAGTTGTCGAATTGTTTTCCTTTAGTTATACTAGTAATTACAGTGGACAAGCCACTTGAACTTTGGTTAAAGATGAAAGTAGGAAGTAGAAAGTCAGTTACATGTGACTTATAAGCATATGACATGAGGTGGTATAAGTCTTTAGAACCTGAGACAATGACGACAAAAACTGGTAAAAGCTGTTTATATATGAGTTCTAAAACTGAAGAAAGCATATGGTCGGTTGTTGGCCTTGATGCTATAGAGAATGATAGAGAAATGGGTTAGAAGTCATTGACCTTTCTTTTCCCTTTGCAAAGATGAATGAGCTTCAGAAAGATAAGGTTGCTCCAGAGCTTTCTACAAATTTCCCATTGCATCACCCTCGTGCCGACGAGTTCCTTAGAAACCCTTTAAAAGAGATATATTAAAAGAAAGGTCTTGAAGTCGCCCCAACTACCTCCGGTCACGTTTTATCATATCAACTCCTTGAGAATTTAAGCTTTTGGAACAAGTTTGAAATGTCATAACAACGTAAGATGTCTAACTTCCCTCTTAAGATTGCTTTTTCATCATTCTCATCTACTTTGAAATATGTTCTACTGAGAAAATTTCTGTCGTCCAAGTGGGGAGTAACTGAGTAAGTCATCAAAGGCAAAGAATAGTGCTTTTTGATTCTATTGGAGATATAAGTATATGTAGTCAGTCGTCACCTTAGGCATAGCAGGAAGACAACCCTGGGTGAATGAAGAGTGGTTACTTGTTTATTCTTCGACAAAAAATCTCTTCGTCACATTTAGACAAGCGAGTCATATTTCCCTGTTCAATATTGACATGTTAGCCTTCACGTTTTCCCCTACCACTTTTTCAATATGGGTGGTGTTACTATGTAGTAATTTTTTATTTAATCACTTAGTTTCGTTGTGAAAACATGCTTTAACTGCAGGTAAAACACTCGTTGTTTCTGGTGATGGACGTTACTACTCCAAAGAAGCTATTCAGGTATGATTGCAATTTTACTGAGCTGACTTGAATAAAAGTTTACATGATGATAGTCTACCTCTTAGCCATCATAATGGTATATGCGTATATGTACATATGGTTGAGTAATTTCACAGTTGTACTGATCATTCTGTTGCATTATTTAAATGCTTATTGCTGGTAAAAATGACTCTTTTCATCTTGGGGATATTGTTATAGTTGTGTGCGCTTTTTTTTTAATTAATATTCCCAAATTTAATCCAAAATGTAGTTAATAGTTATCTTTGTTACCTTCTACTGTGCGCTCTTGGTCTCTTCATGACTGGGTTTCAGTATGCGATGATAAATAATAATCTTACTTCACACTTCAGTTTGGCCGTGGCCTGTCTGCTCTCACGCGATACAAACTTTTGGCACTTCATATTAGGCTAGAAACATGAATTATTGAAACATTTCAGAAAATAGCCGTGTCAACACTCAGAGATGACATGCTTTCTACACTTATAGCTGAGTCTGATTAACATGGTAAATAATTTGAGTAATAAAATAAAGAACAACTATTTTATGCAATAATTTATTTCCATGATATGCTCTTCTGATATTATTGAATCGTTAGTTTGTAGACGTTAAGCTTATTAGATAATGCTATGGTTCACCTGTCCTGTCCGGGCTATTGCAATTTTATTGGATAGTTTCTCAAATTCTTTGCCCTAGTGTTGGTACATTTTTGTGAGCTTGTTCTGTTTCTTCATGAAGAGTGCTTTTTCATTGATCTGTCATGTCTTCCTTGTCATGAAAAAAATAATGCAGATTATCATCAAGATGTCAGCTGCTAATGGAGTAAAACGCATTTGGGTCGGTCAGAATGGTTTGCTTTCAACTCCCGCTGTGTCAGCAGTCATACGAGAAAGAGTCGGGAAAGATGTACGTTTAGCAGATTCACAGTAATGTGATAATATAGTGAATTTACCTATGTTTGTTGGGGAAATTGTATTGTTAGTGTGAACTGTTTGAAATAGTTGATACATGTTGTTAAGCAGTACTTTTACTGATAGGGTTGTAAGGCATCTGGAGCATTCATATTAACTGCAAGCCACAACCCAGGAGGCCCCACTGAGGTTTTTTTTTTCTTTCTTTCTTTTTTTTTTTTTTTTAGTTTTTTGTTTTCATAGGGGCTCTTAAAGTATCAGTGATAAGCTGGAAAAAATCTGGTAATATGTAGTGGTTTCTCCTTCAGTTTAATTATTTTCTTCTTTCTTTTTGCAGGATTTCGGCATTAAGTACAACATGGAAAATGGTGGGCCTGCTCCCGAGGGAGTTACTGACAAGATCTATGAGAACACCACCACCATAAAAGAGTACTTGATCGCTAAAGATGTGCCAGATGTATTGCTTGTTTCCCAAATTTGATATGTTTAATATTGTATCTTGAAAATGTAGCACACAAACATTCACTGCAATCCTTTGCAGGTTGACATATCGAAAGTGGGTATGACTAGCTGCACAGGACCTGATGGAGAGTTTGAAGTTGAAGTGTTTGATGCAACTGAAACATACGTCCAGTTAATGAAGTACGTATGGGAAATATGTTGACACAATCTCTGCTAGTTTCTTCCAAATTTTCATTTTGCTTAGTAAAAAAATAACAACATTTCTTCATGACCATTCCATTTGCTTTTTTGAAATTCGCTCAACCCCCGACAAACCTGGGCTATATTTGCTTGGGTTGGTACTTGGTAGCAGGGCTTTGATTAAAATCTATACATGGGATACTTTATGAAGTGCGTACATGATATCATGTATTCATTTCAAATTAGATAGTGTGTCTATCATATTTGTATTCGTATTGAGTTAGCTAGGTAACCTTGTAAAGGAGTATCTTGTGTTTCATCTTACCGTAAAGGTATATAATTTGAGTGGATTGCATGTCTGAGGTATTTAACTGGTCGTGTTGTTAATGAGGTCTAGAATCATTTGTCGTTGCCTGTTGGCAAATACCTAGGTTATAAAGTCCTTGGCAACTTGATAATTTGCAAATATATGATTAAGTCCAGTCTGAATGTGTGATTTAAAAAACGTCATCTTTGCTACCATCACTAGAACATTAGGTCCCTGTACATCAGTACAGTCAAATGTTCATTTCTGAATCACTGTTGTTTCCTTGCTGCATGGAGAGAGCCTTTAGGTTGATTTCTTCCTTATCAATTCTGAATGCTGGATTTTGGCTGCCCTAACGTTGACAAGTACAAATGTCTTTTCTTTTCCTCTCTGATATTTGTTTATTTAGTTTCCTGTCCTTTAACATTATTCTTTCATATATAACAATTAATGTGTGCTTGGTCCATGCACATAAAGGAGTTATTCAAACAAGTTTGTGGTATCGACTCTTAAATCTTGGCTCTGGTGACTTATAAGTTATAATGGAAACAAGGCGATAATAGAGTGGACTATTTAGATTTTAATTGTCCTCTTGATGAAAATATTGTTAGAAAGCCTGAAAATGTCACTGGGCGAGCTAAAAAAATTATTTGTCTACTGTCTTGTGGAACTGTGAGCTTGTGGGCTGCTACTTTTCGTATTCTTAGTTGACTCCTGATATGAATATATTAGAAAATGTTTAACACAACTAATCTATTTGAATTATGTGCATAATACATTTAGGGGGTGTTTGGTTGGAGGGATTGGAATGGATGAGAATGGAGTTGGGACAATCAAATGTTTGGTTGGAGCATTTTGGAATGGAGTTGGAATCCTAATGGATTAACTCCACCCTAACCCCTTGGAATTCCATACCCATCTCTCCCCCCAAGATTCTAATTCCATACCTTTATATAATTATATAAATTTACCCTTTTAATTTTAATTTCACAATTTATTTATATTCTCCATGAAATATCATCATGTTATTTTATTTTAGTTCTAAAAAACATTTTATTTTATTTTAATTACACAATATGGATTATATTTTATATATCATTTTATTTTTTCGTTATTTTCTACATCAATAGTTGTTACATACGTAATTTTTAAGAACCATTGTAGATTCATATGATTATAGTCGTCATTGTTAAAGATGCTATTGTCGATCAATTATGCGTATACAATGTCGTACGTGAATTTTTCAGCGTTGCCTTGTGTTTTAAAACGAAATGTGAATTTTCAACAATTTTAAATAATTAACTTTTACTTAAATAAATTTAAAATAATCAAAAATTTTTACAAAATATTTTAGATAATTTTTTTAATTATTTTGTATTGGTTGTGAATTAATTTGAATTTTTATCTATAATATTTTGTAATAATGAAAATTGTTAAATAAGAATGTTAAATCCATTCCAAACGTGAACTAAACAAGCATCAACATGTATATGAGATTCTAACTCCGTACCTTGATGGTATGACATTCCAATCTATTCCATTCCACCACTTTGAACCAAACGGCTCCTAAAAAGTTGAAAAGGGAGGGAGTTGATGGGAGTATTTCTAAGATAATTTAAACATCAAAAAATCACTTAAAACTCAAAAAATGAGCAATTTTGGGATGACTTATGTAAGAACCTTATTAAATTGACCGAATTGGTCAAAATTGCTCGAGTTAACCCAATTCTTAACTGAATAGATGAATTCGATCTTGATCTTCAATTTGAACCTACCCGATTGGCCGACTTAATCCAATTGACTGTGCAGATAATTATTTTATGATTGATAAGAACACCTCAACTCATGACCAAACCAAAAATTGACCAGAGCCAACTTTTTTTGACTGGAATCTAAATCTACCCGATTACATGACCCAAACAACACCAACTCATACTAAGCCCAAATGACCCATTAGACAAAATTACATGTACATTTATTTAGGAAAGAGTAAACTAAGCGTAGTATTGAGCAACTAAGTTTATTTATTTAGATTAGAATATAAAAACAAACTCTCTTTATTTTTCTTCTTTTTCTATTTTTAAAAAAATGAAAGATTATCCATTTCCCAATGTTTCCTACTTTCCTTTCCTATCCATTGCTATAAATCCTCCATAAAAGCAGGCATGTAGCAGTATTGCTGTAGTAGGTGGGACAAAACATGCTACAATTACGGTCAACCTTGTCAATGCTGACTCATCATCCACGTCGACGCCACCTCAGCTTTGACTTCCTTGACTTTTCACGAACCTTCACGTCTCCTCCTCCTCTCCGTAAGTAATTATTTCCGCAATTCTTTATACGCGTCCGACTGTCTGTTTATCCGTAAAAATTTACTTACAAACAATCCGTCTTATTTATTTAAATGCGTGTCCGATGATGTCCCACTCATAAATCTCCGTGATACATCCTTCTCAATGCTCTTCCTTCAAACATATTTAATTTTCGTAAATTTAATTCAACTCTTCTTAATATAAAATTACGTCATTTCTTATTATTCTTCGGTCCGGTCCGATTGATTAATTGTATAAATATCCTTTGTACAAAACAGTTAAAACAAAAAGGACACGATTATTATTATCATCATCATCATCAATGACGATAGCAAGCATGCCTACGATAACTGAAGACCGTCATTTACTGGTCAATGGCACGTCTATTTTAACTCATGTCCCTCAAAACGTCGTCGTTTCTCCGGTGTCTCATGAGGCGGCATTTGTCGGTGCCGCCTCGCCGATATCTACCTCCCGCCACGTGTTTTCCCTCGGTTTATTTCAGTTAGTTACTCTTACCTTTTCATCTGTTTTATTCACGTCTTTCGTGTTTTTTTTACTTGTATCAGTAATATCGAGTTTTAATACGACTTTTCATATTTTTTGTGTGATCAGAAATATAAAGGTACAGTATTGTTATTGAGTAGTGCCGTTTTTTTTAGTTTAATAAGTTTTAATACGACTTTTCACGTATTTTGTGTGATTAGAAATTTATTGTACTGTATTGTTATTGAGTAGCGCCGTTTTCTTTTCAGTTTAATGAGTTTTAATACGACTTTTCACGTATTTTTGTGTGATTAGAAAATTTAATGTTTTGTATTGCTATTGAGTAGAGCCGATTTCTTTCAATTTAATGAGTTTAATACGACTTTTCACGTATTTTGTGTGATTAGAAATATAAAGGTACAGTATTGTTATTGAGTAGGGCCGTTTTCTTCTCACTTTAATGAGTTTGAATACGACTTTTCACGTATTTTGTGTGATTAGAAAATTTAATGTACGATACTGTCATTGAGTAGCGTCGTTTATTTTAAGTATAAAATTATCAATTGAAATGTGTCACGTGATATCTTGTGTGAAACCGTTGTGTGTCCTTAATTTTCTAATTTTAGGTTTTTTTGGCTGTTTATGAAAGTCGATTTCTCCGATTTTAAGAAAGTTATAAGTGGTGAGCTGTTAGTGATTTACGACGCGTGACTGAGGTAACTGTGACTTTGTATTTTGATTAAAATCGTTAAATTGATTCATTAATAAAAGTGTGATTTTGATCGTCTAATATGGTATCAGAGCCTAAAATGACCGTAACAAGGTAGGTGTAGTAACGACGTGCAATGCAACTAGATTATCGTCTATGGTCTGGGAAAGGTCATTACAGGTGGTTATTTGTCAAGGAGTAAATTATCCGGTTACTATTAACTGTAGTCGATACGTTGAAGATGGTAGTTGTACTGGCGTTATTCATAGAGTGCCCTGGTTATTGACCTAAGTTCCCGTCTTTTTTTATTGTTGCTAGCCCCGTTTATGAGCTTTCATGTTTAATTGTTGATCACGCGTCTGTTGCGTATGGGGAGAATGGCTGCAATTCTCCCAACAAAGGGTTCATCTATCACACAATCGACAGCGTTTTACTTGGAAGATGACAATTGATGAATTTTAAGTCAAAGGTGTTGTTTACTAATGTTCTGATGAGTTAAATCCATGGTTATTGTAGGGGATTCAATTTCGTGTCGCTCTTCAGATATAAAATATGGTGGATGATACCTGGATTCGGAGCATCAGGAAATGAAGTTCCGATGGAGACACAAATGCTGCTTGTGGAAATTAAAGAGAAATCTGCGCTTCTAGATGAGGCGTCCGAACCATCATCCTCACCCGCTTTTTATGTTTTATTATTACCTGTCCTCGAGGGACCTTTCCGAGCAAGTTTTCAGGGAACTCTGTCTAATGAACTCCAGTTTTGTGTCGAAAGTGGTCAGTAGACTTGTCAGGCAGTGTGATTCTTGCAATACGTATTGTAACGTCGTATATGATTTCAGTATTGAAGCTTTTATTTTAATCCTACTCTCGTGCTGCGTGTTGTTCAGGAGACCCTGATGTACAGACCACACAAGTATCTGAGTCAGTTTTTATAAACTCAGGAGATAATCCATTTGAGCTAATCAAGAATTCTATAAGGTATATGTTTCCCCAAGCAATGGATCATAAAATGGTGTCTTTACACGCATACTGTCTCTATGAAGCAGGAAGCAGGTTTTGTAACTGTAAGTTCCGTGTTTGTGTTGTCTTAGGATTTTGGCAGCTCACAAAGGTACATTCAGTCACTTGGAGAACAAGAAGGTAAAGATTGACCTAAGCTCTGCATTCTTTAACGTCTATTTGAAATCGAGGTGCATTTTTTATTGTGTTAATGTCTTTTACCGTTAGATGCCTGCACATTTGGACTGGTTTGGTTGGTGCACATGGGATGCCTTCTACCAAGATGTCACTCCAGAAGGAATCGTCGAGGGTCTTGAAAGGTACTAAGAGTTGGGTTCTAGTAAATTTTTGTTTTCCTGTTAGTGAAAATTATAGGCGTTGGTAAAAGCTAAATTTTTCGGTTTTTAGGGGAATATCTAATATTGTTGCTGTAGCTGATTAGGTTAACAATGCCTTTGTAATTGTGCTCTTGCTAAATAGTGCAGTTTCTCAGAAGGCGGCTGTGTTCCGAGGTTCTTGATTGTTGATGATGGATGGCAGGATACTTTCAATGAATTCGTGAAAGAAGGCGAAGAGCACAGTGAAGGAACACAGTAAGCTATTTTGCCATCGCACTTATGGTATTCTTGCTTCTGTAACCTGGTGCTAACAACATGGTTTCATGTCTTGTCGTACCTTAGATTTGCGACAAGGTTGAGGGGCATTATGGAAAACGACAAATTCCAAAATCTGATCTCCAACAACTATAGCTCCTTGCCCGAGTTCATTAATTTTATCAAAGATAAATATGATCTGAAGTAAGCTCGTTACATTCTTTCCGTCATTTTTGGTTTGTCCATAAATAACGGCACAGAGGATAATATAAAGCACGTTAATGTTGCATTACACAGGTATGTCTACATGTGGCACGCTCTAGTTGGATACTGGGGAGGGCTCCTGCCATCTTCTGGAGCAATGAAAAAATACGATCCGAAAATTGTTCATCCTGTCCAGTCCCCTGGCAATGTTGGAAACCTCAGAGATGTTGCAATGGACAGCATCGAGAGATATGGGATTGGGATCATTGATCCTGATAAAATCTATGACTTCTACAATGACTATCATAGTTATCTTGCGAGTATAAATGTGGATGGTGTTAAGGTAGATGTTCAGAATGTAGTTGAAACCATTGGCTCTGGCTATGGTGGTCGGGTCCGTTTGACTAGCCTTTACCAGAAAGCGCTTGAAGAATCGGTTGCAAGGAATTTCAAGAACAATAATCTGATTTGCTGCATGAGTCATAACTCGGACTCAATATTCAGGTTTGAATTGTTTGATAGTCTGAGTTTTGGTAACCCAAAATCCATATTCAGGAATTATGAAGTTTTAAAGTGGTTGCTGATGGATGCTTTGATTTACAGTTTGCAGAAGAGTGCTGCGGCCCGAGCATCAGAGGATTTCATGCCTAGGGAACCAACACTACAGACATTGCACATCGCCTCTGTATCTTTCAACAGTCTTCTTCTCGGAGAGATAGTGGTGCCTGACTGGGACATGTTCCAGGTAAGATATGCTCTTAAGTATAATAACATTTCGTGTTTCATGTTTTCGAATTTAGTAATTCTAACTTTTGATGTTTCAATTTCCAGAGCAAACATGATGCAGCTGACTTCCATGCTGCTTCACGAGCAGTAGGTGGATGCGCACTATATGTCAGGTGAAAATTTACGACACTAGCTTCATCTACTTTTCATATTTCCGTTTCTTCTCCTCTAGGACTTGAGATCCAACTAAATGGAGTCGTGAATTTTTCTATACAACTGCAGCGACAAGCCAGGCAATCAGGATTTCGAGATTCTGAAAAAGCTTGTACTGCCTGATGGTTCAATTTTGAGAGCCAGACATGCTGGCCGGCCTACTCGGGACTGTTTATTCAAGGATCCTGTTACGGATGGAAAAAGGTAGATTTTTTTTCCTTAATTCTGTTTCCCGAAAAGCATACATGAGTGCATGATAAATGCCGGATTCATGTGTAGTGACATGGGATTGGGGCACTGTGAAACATAAAAAGAAAATTTTGCATTTTGCACGTATTTAGTGTCGAGAATATTTAAACATTTTGGTGTCTGGCACTGATATCTTCTATATCCTCACCTGGTTTCATGTGACTGCTGGTATACAGTTTACTGAAAATATGGAACCTGAACAAAATGTCTGGCATCGTTGGAATTTTCAACTGCCAGGGAGCTGGGTATTGGCCCATGAGAGATAATCCTTCAGACTCACCGACTCCCGAAGTCATCTCAGGCCAAGTGAGTCCCAGCGATGTCGAATATCTTGAAGACATAGCAAAAGATCATTGGCAAGGAGATTGTGCAGTATATGCTTTCAATTCAGGTATACATCACCAGTACCTCAACATTAAGAAAATTTAGAGCATTATTTTTCTTAGAAGCTGTTGTGAAACCAACCTGTTACTTTACAATTTTCAGGATCTCTGATGAAAGTTTCGAGGACTGGAAATGTGGAGGTGTCCTTGGAGAAACTAACATGTGAACTGTTCACGATTTGTCCTGTCGAGGTGAGTCATCTGTATCTCTCTAAGATAACAATTTCGTACTCCTTTTGCGTTAATCTATTCTTACATTTTAAGATGCTTCTTTCAAGCTTTAATATCTCTATGAAAAACAACCAGAAAAGTTCCCACTTACAGAGGTATTTTATCCCAGATCATAGGAGCCTAGTTTCATAAATTCCCTCAAGTTGCTTTTGTGTTAAATTGGAAGTCTAAGCGTCACCTTGAAAAAAGCGACGATTAATACAAAAGATCGAAGTAGTCTGAATACGGAGTAGTGTTTTGAGAGATCAATGAACTCCATTGTTCCTTGTATTAACATTGTTTTTCATCGTTCCTCTTGTCATAGGTTTTCGACGAAGGAATCCAATTTGCTCCGATAGGATTGCTTGACATGTATAACACAGGCGGAGCTGTGGAAGCCTTGAGCTCCAAGACAGGCCCGGACGGGTTTACTGTGACAGTCAAATTGCGGGGTTGCGGTCGCTTTGGAGCCTATTCCAGCAAGGAACCCAGTCACTGCATTGCTGATACGAACAACGAAGAATTTACATATAATCCAGAAGACGGATTATTGACTGTAAAGATTGAAGGATGCCAACTCAAAGATATTGAATTTTTGTACTGAAATGAGAAAAGATAAGATGTTTTTGTCATAATCAATGATTAAAGGAGTTTTAACATTGATATGTAATTTTGTGCTACTATCAAATTAAAAAAACAAGACAAATACGTTGTTACATTCTTTGTAAACAGTTCAGTTTGTGTAACACTGAGAGGTGAAAGTTTGGAATAAATTACTCAAATTTTGAGCATTGCATCTTCACACTGACATTTTATTTATTGTTGGTAGAGGTGGCCATTCGGGCCTAAAAATGTCGGACCCGAACCGACCCGTCTCGATCCGGGCCTGGCTCGCCTGAGAGACGGGCCGGTTTCGGGTCTAAATAATTGGAACTAGCCCGTTGCAGACCCGTTGACCGGCCCCGACCCGTTCTAACCCGCCTTTGGGCCGGTTCCGGGTCCACTAATCAAGGTGGCGGGCCAACCCGGCTCAGCCTGCCTTATAAAACGGGCCGGTTCCGGTTCCGGTTCCAAAAAAATGGAACCGGCCCGCCACGGGTTGGCCCGGCCGTGGCCACCTCTAATTGTTGGCTTTGATCAAATTTATTACGTAGTGCGGAGTATCTCTTAGTCATTCGATAAGGAATTAAGGAGACACTCAAAACATATCCAAACGCAAAATATTTCGTTTCAAAGACAAGCATTAGAGGAAAATAATTCCTCGAATTAATATGAATCATATTTGTTTTAGATTGACTCGTTTGTTAGGTGAAATGGTTTTGTAGTCTATTGTGATATCACTACAAAATGAAATTTCATCTGATTTGCACTTCATATCACTAAAGACATGCTCTGTGAAATGAGTCAATCCCCACTACACGTACAACGGTCTCTATAAATATAAAAAGTGGACATTTTGATATTTATTATGACTACTTTAACGTTTATTATGACTATTTTAAAAATTCTAAAATCATTTTAAAACATGTTAAAAATGATCAAAAATCAAAAATAAATATGATTAAATTAAAATGATTAACTTTTACTCAAAAACAACTCCATCGTACACATACCACTTCTGCAATCGAGAATTACTCCCCTAAAACCAAAAGACTTCAAATAGCGAGGAAAATTCTCAAAAACAACCGTCGATCACAATGAATTGTGAATGACCATCCCTAATTACCGCTCTAGCCCTACAAAACCTTTCATTTATCATCAAATTATCGACTTTTCAATTTAAAAATAAAAAACGGTATTTCACCTAACCACTCCTCAAATACGGAGTAGCAATTATCTTCCCCCTCCTCAAAACCCCAAAACAATTTTCTTATCCCTTAACAAAACCCTCAAATTTTCCCCAATTCTCCTCCAATTTCTCCCTAAAAAATGGCAACAACAACATCAAATATAACAAACCCACTTCTCAAAATCACCTCAATTCAAATACCCACTTCTCTAATTTCCCAAAATTTCATCTCCTTCAAAAACCCCACCAAAAATCTCTCACTTTTCCTCCAAAAATCCACCATTTTCACCCCCTTACATGTTGCACAGACCTCAAATTGGGACCGAGAAAGCGGTTCGGGTCCGGGTTCAGTTATTGGTGATGAAAATGCGGTTAATTGGGGCGAAAGTGAAGGCGAAAGCGGTGAGGAAACGAAGTTGTTTGTGGGGAATTTGCCGTATGATGTTGATAGTGAGAAGTTGGCTCATATGTTTGATGCTGCTGGTGTTGTTGAAATTTCTGAGGTATTACAAAACAAAAAGACGGTCTTTCATAATGAATTGTGACGTTCTGTGGTTTGTGGGTTTCATTTGTCGCTAATTCTTGTATGAGAACGTCTTACAGTAAGTTATTATGAGACCAAATCATTCGTAACCATTTGCATGATTTTAGTACCTCGTTTAGTGATCATTGTGACCCCCCTATTTTCGTAACCATTTTCATGATGTTTGTACTCATTTTATTGAACGTCCTTTGTGTTTTTCGCCCCCTTAAACTCTGAATTGTACTAATCGTCTCACAATAATAATTCATTGTGAGACAGCCTCACAGGAGACTTTGCTTTGTTTGTTGTGTTGCATGATGAGTAATAAGTTTTGTGAAAGACCGTCTTCTACTCTCAAATAAATGAAGGTTTATATAAAATAGGTGGTTAGAGTGTAAAGGAACCATCTTCTTTTGAGACTTATAGTTGCATGATTTATGGGTTTTGTTTGTTGAATTGTGTTTAGGTCGTCGGCAGAAAGTTCTCTTTTGTGTGGTTGGACCTAATTTCGGTTCAGTTTAGTTTAGCTCTTTCCGAATACAATTTTGCTCATACTTCAGTGTAGTTCAAATGAGTTCGGTTCAGTTCAGCTTTAAAAAGTCTAAAAGGCCGTAGTTGACTAAATAGCTATTGGTATGGTTTCGGTTCAATTTCATTCATGGGATTTTGTTTGTTGAATTGTATGGTTTCTGGGTTTTGTTTGTTCAATTGTGCTGTTTAGGTCTTGTGTAGAAAGTTCTAATTTCTTACAATATGATTTTTGGCTATGTTCGTTCGGACTTGATTTCCTTATGGTTCTTAGTATAATTTTGTTCTTACGGTAGCTCAAGTAAGCTTAGCTCAGCTCTAAAAAGTCCCAAAAGAACGGGCCTTGGTTTATTATATTGTGATATATTGTACGAAGTAATTGTTATGGGTAGGATTTGTTTATCGAGTTGTATGGTCTTTGAGTTTTGTTTGTTAAATTGTGTTGCTTAGGTCTTGTGTAAAAGTTCTAATCTTGTGTGGTTTTCGTCGATGAAATGGTGATTTTTATGGGTTTTTAGTAGTTTAGTTGAAGCTTCTTATGGTTTAATATGCTAAAGCTATGATCTTTGTATGTACTTGTTGATTAAACTGGAGAGTTTATGGGTTTGTGTTGTAGGTTATATACAACAGGGAGACGGACAGGAGTAGAGGGTTTGGGTTTGTGACAATGAGTACCGTTGAGGAAGCTGACAAGGCTGTCGAAATGTTCAATAGCTATGTAAGTTCGATTCATTCTTATTTTGGTGCTTAATTCTGTAAATTCCTAGTTTGTTTTCAATATTTGTGTTGGTTGCGTCACAGTATTGGTCGTCGTCATCTAGTATCACTAAAAACAGTCACTATCGTCATATAATGTGGTAAAATGCGGTCGCAATAGGTTTCAAAACCTTTATAAAACGGTTGCATATAGGTGTTGCCGCCTTGTTGTCAAACTATGATTTTGATTTTTAGTACAATGAGTTTTTGGGGTTTCCGAAAAGGGTGTGTACACATTCTGTGTTGTGATCAAATGCTCTTGTATATTGAAAGGAGAGGGCTCTAGCCTCTGGTAGATGATGATGCTGCACATTTCACAAAGTTCATTAAACAGAACCAATTTCTATGGGGCATAACACTCGGAACTTTGATGTGTAAGTTATTGAGACTTTGTCGGTTGTTTAGATGAAAACGAATAGCTCGAGAAGAATGCAAAAGAATTTGTACGTAGTTATTTGCAGAGAATATGCTGCTCCTTGTAATTCATAAGGTGCAAGGATTCAAATTGAGTGCTGTTGCTGTCTGTGTAAGGTTGGATTTTGAGACTTATCGGCTAGAGACAAGTTTTTTCTGTGTTTCACATTCATGTGGTCGCACAGGCTATCCTTATTGTAATGCTTGTCGTTTGTTAAGAGTTAACCTTTCAACTATGCGAAGGAATTAAAAAGGATAGAATTCAGTAATTCACCTTTCATGATCTTCGATAGGCTTCTATATTTTGATGCTGACGTTATGAAATGATAGTTACTCCGTACAAGTTTAGACAAAATTTTGAGTCAGAGAATATTAGGCGATAATTTCCTTAGTCGACATGGTAGAATTGGGTAACCTTATTACCACTGTCAGAATCAGGCTATTTTAATTAGTGAAGTGACAAGTCTGGTTGAATCTTGCCTTTGAAACAGGATTTAAACGGAAGACTCTTGACCGTAAACAAGGCGGCTCCAAGGGGAACACGCCCTGAGAGGCCTCCACGAGAGTTTGCACCCACTTTCAGAATTTATGTGGGCAACCTTCCATGGGACGTGGACAACGATCGCCTTGAGCAGCTTTTCAGTGAACACGGGAAAGTTTTAACCGCCCGTGTAGTCTCTGACAGAGAGACTGGCCGTTCACGTGGCTTCGCCTTTGTCACCATGGCCTCAGAGACGGAGATGAATGATGCTATCGCTGCTCTTGATGGACAGGTACCGCCATTATGATTTCATCTTTATCGACTTAACCACTCCTTGAACTCTTGCACATTTTCAAAAAAGCGTTATATAAAGCGACGACAAGGTGATTGTAACATGAATACTTTTGTTTTACAGACCTTGGACGGAAGGGCCATCAGAGTAAATGTAGCGGAAGAGAGACCACGCCGTACTTTCTAATTTCCCTGCCAAGCACGAGTCTACTATTGGATAGTATTAGTCCATCTTCGGTTTACTCACTTCTTCCCGGGACTATTTTTCGTGGCTCATATTTTTGCACTTATCAGCTCCAGAAAGTGTCGTGTTTTTGGTCGGTTCCTCCGTTGAGGGCAATTATCATACGGAAGGCATATGTTATTGCAATATGTAAGTTGAGCGAAATCTTTTTAGAGTTTTCTTGTTTTGTGTTCGTTAGAAAATCTGGCTGATAAAAACAATTGTAGATTTCTTTTTTTTTTTTTTTTTGATATTTTACGGAAATGTTGCAATCTGCACTCCATGACTATGTATGTCATTTCTGCTTAGGACTCCAAAGGATGCGCGATTTCAGATGATCTTGAAATTAGTTTATGTAGAGTCTTCGGAGGTCATCTAATATTCCTACTTACACATAGGACCCTTAAATCAGTGAGACGCTCTCGAAAGACAATACAATTAACTTAAAAGTTGCATTGAAAAGAGCTAAATTGAACCGAAATTAATCTCAAAAGATAGAGCCTTGGTAGATCAGTTTAAGGCAAATTCTCATTTAAGACGGGGCAACCCTTCTTAACCTTAAGACGGGTTGGGTCTACCCACCCCATTTTTCTAATTTTTGATAAAAAAGATAAAATAAAATAAATAGTAAAAATTTCAGCATGATAACAAAATAAACAAAAATGGTACATATTACATAAATTTGTCAATAAATTCTCCAACATCGAAAGCAAAATTTAACAACTAGATTTATGCAATATGTTAACATAATTGTATAATATGTTACCGTTACTGTACATATC
>JAUEKU010102503.1:0-12904 GCA_032274805.1 Gypsophila paniculata
TTGTTCTTGTGACCTGGTCCTTTGCTAAGCTTTGCATGCTTGAATCTCGTTTCCTCGTGAGTTCGATCTTGACTTGACCTGACTATATTGTTGGAGTCCGTTTGGTTATCTTTGATTGGCGATACGACTTAGCTACATATGAATGTTTGAGTAGTCTTTTGAGATAGATCAAATTTTTGAACCATCTCTAAGGCCAATTTGAATTGCCCTGGTATGAGTTCTTTTGTGTTGCGAATATGTTGGGATGACTTAGTTGATGTCATGCTTGCAGCTTTTGTGATGTTTGTTGCATGTGTATTTGCAAAGTCTGGCTTTACTTGAACTATGTTATTGTAACGTGCTTATAGTAATAATCGTGCTTATTTTGCACATACAGGAAGTTTGCGAAGTCGTGCTTGACTTGAACATTATTTTAATGTGCTTATGTAGTAGTATGTTGCATATTAATTTGGGAAATGAAGTTTGACATGAACGTTATTGTAACGTGCTTTTTGCTTTTGCGTATTGATGATTCTGAGATGCTGAATGCTTTGCTTTGCAGGTAAGAGCTCATCGGGTCCTCGTAGGAGTACAGGCTCGATGGGCACGAGTGGTTGAGCGTGCGAGAGCTCCGATAGTGGTCCTAGGAGTACGGGTCAGCGTAGACCATGTACTGGAGATGCGATGGTCAGGCGGGGTCGTACGCGCGGTGTAGGAGGGCGCGTACTACGTGTGGAGCCTGGGGTCGAGGTGGTGACAACGCGAGTGGTCGTGGTAGCGGATGAGGTTGAGGAGACTAGGAAGGCGCCTCAAGCTCCTAGGTTGAGGTTGAGGTAACTTTGCAGAGGGTTGGGACGGTAACAACCTTCTGTTGGACTTAGCTAGCTATTTATCCTATCGCGTGACTCATGGCTTGGTATGCTTTTCTCTTTTGTTTTGTGTTTTTGTTGTTTTGTTGCGTTCTTGCATTGTATTGCATCTACGTTTGAGTTACGTTGTTTGTTGTGTTTGTGACGTTTGTGTTTGCCTTTTGTTTGCATCCCGTGGGTAGCATGAGGACGTTCTCCGGCCTACATGACCGCCTTGTCGCAGGAGTCGAAGGCATTCCTTTCAAGGAGTGCCTTCGACTCCCTGATCAGGTGTTGGGATTTTATCGTTGCGATTGAGCCTACGGCCAATCTGGTGGTTCTCAGAGCTTTCCTTGATCGCTAATGGGACACCACGACGACATTTCGTCTACCAGGCTATGAGACGAGTTCACATTGTCTTCTTTTGCGATTATCACAAGGCCGCCCTTTGGTGCACGGGAGTTGGTGTAGAACCTTGATCCTCCTCTCGTCGATGGGGAGTTGGCGCAGGACTTGATAGGGAGCGGCGATTCTATATCGAAAAGGAAGAAGAGGTCGATTACTTTAGGATGAGCTACGTCCTTAAGTACTTGGAAGGCAAGAGACGTTTCCATCCTTCGGCGGGCGAACACGAGCAGAATGCTCATCTAAGGCTTTGGTGGTTCCTAGGAGCCACGTACATACTTTGGTGACAAGGGTGAGCGTATCACCACCGCCGTTCTGCTATACTTACAGGTGTGGGACAAAATGGACATGTACTACTGGGTTTCCCCTGCGCTTGGTCTTACAATCAAGTACTGCAGGGATGCGGTCCGTCCAGACGTTATGGAGCAGGGGTCGCAACCGTCTTTTGGTGTTCCCCGGGATCATCATGGAGGTAAGAATTCTTACTTTTTGAATTCTTTGTTTGTGATGCTTTGTACTTGTTTTGCGTTTGTAAAGTGTTCTTTTGCTTTGATAAGCGTGGGTTTTCTCGCACTTCCCAAGTTTGCTTCCGCCGGGTTTTGTCTCTCCTAGCAAGTACATACGGTAGATGCGGTACGGGTGAGTCTGAGACTTTGCTGCGTCTTGACGAGGATACGAGACGTTTGCTTGGGAGCGTCTGGCTTGTGGTCCTATTGAGGTAGGACTTTTTCTTTTTGTGACTTTGTTTTTAGTTTTGAGCATTTTTGGTTTGGAACCGTCATTTGCTTAGTTTTGTCCATGTATGTGGGCATGTTTATGACCCTGACATGGAGCATTAGCCTCCCAAGTTCCCGACGACTGTTGAGTACAAGTTTGGGGGTAGACTTGGGGGTCCTGGAACTTGGGACTAGTGGAAAACAAAATGTGATAAAATGTGATAAATGTAGATTTTTTGTATAGTTAAATTGATACTTCACACCCAAAAAAAATTGTGATGAATATGGATTTTTTCTGTAGTACTTAATTTATACTGCAAAAAAAAATAAGGAACTTTCAACGGCTAAATATAGCATTGAAATTGTATTTATCGAAGACATGGGTACCGTGTACATCTTACAAAGCTTAAGGGTACCATGTGCATAATGTGAAAAGTTTAAGGATACCATGTGCACGATGTGTATACCTTAGAGATATTATGAGTACATTCTATGAAACTTAAGGGAACCATGTGCGCAATGTGGAAAATTCAGGAGTACCATGTGCATGATGTATATACCTTAGGGGTACCATGTGCGAACAAAAACTTTTATATAACTAAATCACTCTAACAAACTTTTCCCCCACAATTAGGACTTGACACGTCATCAATTAGTACTAAACTTAACAGAGTTTTAACGGAAAAACAAATTTGGTCACGGCGTGCACACAAAGAAAAGTTCAGGAGCACCACGGGCACAAACTTAAAAAATTGGGTAGCACTGACAAAAAGTGTAAACCTCAGGGTACCATGGGAATTTTCCCTAATTTTTAATACAATCGCAAGTTCGTAACTCTAGTATACGGAGTACTTTGTAATATGGCAAAATATAAGTAACCACTGACAGTAGTTGACCATCAAAGTCAAATCAAGACAGCAAAAGTGAGATGTAAAAATGTAATAGTAGTTTTGAAGCTTACCTCCACCAGAGAGCTTCACGATGTCCTCTTCTCGTTGGGGAATGGGATTTTCATCGTCGTACTCAACCCATTTTCCTGCAGTTACAATATGTGGTTAGCCGTGGAGTTTTGAATTATTAGAAGCTAACACTGAAATAAGTTGGGTTACTACAAACCATTCTCTTGTTTCACCCAAGCGACATAGTGCCCTGAATCAGCGCTTCTGCCCTTGTGTGTCAGCACCGCGACCAAGTCATAAACCCCAGTCAAGTGTGCTTCCTTTTCAGACGGGTTAACTGCAATGTAATGTCGATAAAGGTATTACACACACATTACACAGTACATTATTATTACTCATCAAAGGTGAGGCGCCTTACAAGTCTCGACTGGAATATGACAGGAGGAACAAGGCAAACTGGATAGTCCTACACATTTATTCTTTTACACTATGGGCATATATGCTTAATTACTAAGCCCTCGATTTGACTCAAATGTTGAAGATATACTATTGCAAACAAAAGTGCAGGCTATTGAAACTGGAATGAAAAGATAATCAAACCTAGAGTTAGAATATTTGTCAGTCTAGAAGCAGCAAATATAGCATTAAGAACAAGGTCACATTTACATGACAGGTACGAGGCAGAAACAATATAAATATATCATGGTTCTATAGGGGCCGAAAAAAGATAACTCGTACACCTAGCTTTTTATAAAAAAAAAAATTGAAAGATAGCTACGAAATTGTTTTCAGAACTAATTTGATGAATGTAAATATTTCAAGAAAAAAGAAATGATAATGCAAACTATACAAGGAATAATAAGGGAGAGTTCTGTAAACAATTTTCACAAAAAAAAAAAAAGATAAGAGCGGCTGAAAGATGAAGAGAGAAGAAGATATATATAAAAATGTGGAACAGGGCACCTCCAGCACAACCTAAGCACGAGCACAAGTAGTGATGGGGCCGACACATTCCATAGCATGATGGACTATAGGCCAAGCCCAGTTACAAATTTTCAAACATGAGGCCTGACACCACACGGTAAGGTGGCCCAATCGGGCAGCCCATTGGAAATAGCCAGCAAGATGACAATGGTTGCATTTTTTTGTTTAAATTAGCAAAGACGTTTTTTTTAAAATCCTTCAAAATTAGGTGATGACTGATGGCACTGCCCAGGCACAACGGGCATGCATGACACAAAGATCCAAGAGGCTGTACCAACCTGGGCCAGGCCAGTTTAGCGATCTGGGCATATGGCACGGGCCCACTCAACTTAGTGAAGGATCGAACACAGGACATTGGTACAACTCCAATTACATTACTCCTAGCAATTGAGCAACTCAACATTGTTGTTGCAACTCCAAATAAATTAACTGATTTTGAATCTGACTGAGGTCAAAGCTCATTCGACCATAAGAGCATGCACACAGTTTACCTTGCAGCCTTATATGTGTTCACATCTTAGGTTAACTCTAGATGACCCATGATGAAATTGTGTCAAAATTGCATCATAAGTTTAAGCAATACGGTTTACCGAGTCAATTAGCTTTTTTTTTATATCAAGTTCCTAAAGCCAAAGAATAACAAGAATAATGAGGAAAGGTTATAACAAATCTTAAGACCAGTCATCACTTTATCAAGATTAAGCAAGATGTATCACGAGCTTATTACAAAATTGTCTTGGATATAGACCACTAAATTTATACCTAAACATTTTCCAAAACATTCAATATCAACTCATTAAAGAGTATCAGGTGAAACACCTTCATAAGAAACTACTTGCATTTTGCATACTGTATAGCCTCACAATTCTTAAGTAGGCAAAAAGTTTACTTTGTAATAAGTTTCTCCAAGGGTTATGTACATTTCCCATCAAAAGTTATAGATGTAATTAATTTATAATCCCTCCAACCGAATTGATTCTTATCAATTTGAGTGCAAAAAGCTTAAGACTTTTAAAATTTCTTGGAGATGAGAGTGTGTATGGAGCAACGATAGGTCGATATCAAGTGAGAGAAAGGATGGTGGACCCATCCAACGAAGTCCAAACCAGGTGAATTAGCCTAACAAGAACATGATAATTGGATCTTCAAAGAGACTACTAAACATTCACTAGTAGTGCATTACATCTATTTTTACATGTTGACTATCAGATCAAATGAACGTGATTTCCTCTGGAGCAATTTTGAATACAAAAAAAACATCTGCCTAGCCCTTAGGCCCTAACATAATTATGATAAATTATAAGCAAGCAGTCCAAAAATATTTTATATTTATAAATTATTGGGAGCATATATGTATTTCTAGTTATGGTACAGGTATAGTTACTTCAAACAATGATCTGTGCATCATATTGCTTCTTTCTCTTTAAGTCAGGACTCGGTTATTATCTAATTAAAAGAGATTCAATGTATTTGTGCTTATCATAAACATACCTTTAGAAATTCCAGTAGATGATTCACCGCCCTCATTTGAAGAGCCCTATTGCAAAAATAATCCATTTACATGATGATATTCATTTCAAAAATACATAGAACATATGAGCATCAATAAGGAGCTAGCAGAGTCTACCTCAGCATCAACCATCTTCACATCTTTGTCCTTGGAAGTGGAAGCTTTTTCACTCGGCTTCAGACCAAGTTTTTTTCCCTCTTCATCTCTCAGGATCTGAAATTCGTATGTGATAATGGGGAATTTAGAGATTAGTAAAACATGACAACAGTCAAGAGGTAACAGAAACGACAGTTACATACCTGACGAGGACCTTCTAGCTTCTTTTTAAGTTCGTCTGAACACAAATCAAAAACATCCAGCTCCAAAGGATAATCGACTTTCTGAAAATCGTGGTGGAAAAGCTAGGATGAAATTTCTATGTAGTCATATAGCACTGTCTTGAGCTTCAAATCTATTCCTCAACAGCAAAAACTCAGAAAGACCAAAAATCCCAGAAACTATGAACCAAGTAGATATTGGAATTACCCGCAAGATTTTTGCCTTCTGATTTGACTCTCTCTTCCAGAAAAAACGGACAAACTGAATGGTCAAATACCTTCAGGAGAAAGGAAATTAGAAGTGCTGCAGCATCATTCGAGACATTGCAAACCAACTATATGCTAGGTATTATGAATCTACAGCTGCTAGGTTTCATTAGGCAGGCAGAGCCTCTACACTGAGAACAAGGACAATCCAGCATTCCAGCCCTTAGAAGAGAACAGAACTAGCTCTGAAAAACAACAGCTCAAAGAAGCAGTTGTCTGGACACCAATACACCATGGAACAAAGCAGGATACCTTGGCAAACCATTAATACGAGATTCTTTTAAGTATATTGCACTCCGTCCTAAAGCAGGAGAGTTTTTCTCGAGCTCCGATTTTAGGGCCTACAAGAGTGAAAAGCAGCAGTTTAATCGATACCGTTCAAGCTGGTCTTATCCTTGATCACAATAACAAGGAATAGCCCCAGATGTAAACTGAAATAGCAAGGAATCAATTTGAATGTCAGGATAATTTAGAACATGAATAAGGGTCATGCAGCCTAGAGGACAGAGGTAAACTATACCAGAAACTGTCAAACTTCATTGTGAAAGAAACCACTTTAGGGAACAAACTGGAAAGTTCAAATAAAGGTTTCTTGTAGCTCTTATAGATAATAAAACTAACAAAAATGCAGCATTGGGGTTCACAAAAAACTCAACATAAGAACAGAAGTTGAACGGCAGCACAGCCACAAAAGCATTTCCAATTACTCGTCAGCCAAAGTCTGTTAGGAATCAGATAGTACTACTAGATGGCTGTTAATGACTCATTAAGGAGACCCTCGTCCTCAGAACCTAATAAACTTCGGCTAAAGGACATTTACCTATTTGGATGCAAGATATTTTTAAGGAAGTGCTGAACAGGACAAAGATTTGTTCTGTTAATCTGTTCTGGTATGATCGGCTAGAGACAGTGTGTTATGTACTACAAGTCTAAAAGTGATTTACATTGTATACACCAACAACATACTTTAGTGTCTTAAAGGTTCGCCAAATGGATGGGTGAGGGGTGTGGATGTGCACAACATTACACCTATGCACAAAATATAATGAAAGGGAGGGTAGGGTGTTGCAATTTTTCAGCAAAGGGGCAATGGAAAAAATTAAATCTACATCCTACAAAATTAAACTTTCAATATAAGTGCTCCGTATATAACAACCTAACAACAGGTCATCATCACCCACCCTTTATCCAACACTTTTTGTTTATAGGGGTTTCACAATTAAACCAATAATCGCTGAATCAAAACCTGAAGATAGTGTCGATAGCAGGCCCCACATACAAAATAGAAGTTATAAAAGCAGTAATTGCCCTCGGGGGAGGATGGACCCGAATGAGGGCGCTATCCTACCCATCTCACATTCCGGACCACAAAAACTTGCTTTGTGCGCAAAGAGTTGCCACACACTTCTCTTCCACATGAATGGTCACAAAATCTCAAAAAAGACAATCTTTCACAATAAATGGTGAAAGACCACTTTGTTTTACATTCTCACCACCTATTTAATATACCTTTTTTTTTATTGTCGGTCTTCCAATTTGAAAGTAAAAACGGTCTTTCACAAGACTTACTAATGAATGATAACATTTCAGTTTGGCCAAGGAAACAATAAAAAAGAAAAAGTACATGCCAGCACAGAAACTAACAGGCATGGTTATAAGCAAGATCAATACAAATCAAATCGTTCATAAGCTTACCTGCTTCAGACCCTCATGCAAATGGTTCACCTCCTGGGATATGTGGCATTTAAGTGCAAATGTTGATTCCACTTCTGTACTTTCCTCACCACTTTCTTGACAGTACACCCTATCACAGGAGCAAAGTAATCAAAACGAAAACTGCTTTAGCAGTTTAAAGATGCCACTATCTGATTACCATATCAATAACACTATAGTTTCACAATCTTTATTTATTTTGGTTTAAATAATAAATACTTATAATTACATTATCACGTTGCAGATTTCAAGACATATTCAACCACAGCGGCGGAAACCCCCAATAACATAAACAGTCAAACCTAGTCCAATATCCAAAATAAATAACTAAACAGTTGTTGTATCAAACTGCAATATATAAGGAGTATCGAATAATGGGAGAAGCAGAGAGAAGATAGCATGATAATGAATTAATGATATAGAAGCCTTCAAATCCAATTCCGTTTTTTCATAGCTTATTTCATAACTCATACATTTCAAGGTATACAGTCCTACCTGGCATGACCAGAAACATCAAACATAAATAACAAGAGACGAAGAAAATAGAACGTCTAATGAGGCACATTCCTACGACCTAAGTGCCATTCAGAAATGGCACATCATATAACAGCATGTAGAACAAAGTTAAGCACTTGCATTTCCACCTAGGAGTCTTATATGGATTTAGCAGAAGAAAAGGCAAAACCAAAGCAAGGGGATGTCCACAACAGTATCTTGATGCTATCTTTAGCTATTATTTGGACTCAGCTGAAGTATGTTGCATGGATGCATGTAAAAGTGTAGATTTTTGCTATTTTATAGAATATACCATGTTTTAGCTTTAAAATGAAAGTGTCCCAAGGGCCCCCCTAGTTTTAAAAGGCGTAACCTCACTGATATGATTACATGCAAGGCGCAAAGCGAAGCTGCACATCTCATGCATCGTGGGGGGTGCGCCATTTACGCAAACAAGTTTGTATTTTTAATTAAAGTATTTTATATTATTTCTTGAAAGGAAAATTTATCCCATTGGACAGACCAAGTGGCTTTAGAATTGCCATATGTTATGTCCCCCCTCCCCTCCCTCTTCTGACTAGTGGTTTGCATACACTTTTTTCATGACAGCAGAGACAAATGCACTTTTCTCCAACCAACGACCCTTAGTAATTTTTTCCATGTAAAGGTCATCCGTCATTGTCACATGAGAACAAAGGAAAAAGCATCTAGTGTAATAGCCATACAACGCCATAAAACCACAGCACATGCAAAGATCAAAACCAAGGAATGCCTAAAAAGGGAATAACAGCCAAACAAAAGAAATAAGGGGGCTAAGTAACGGGACAAAATTAACACCAAATGTACCTGCTAGCAAGATCGACTCCAAAAAGCGCCTTCACAGCACTGAGATTCTCTCTGCAGAAGGATATAAAGAGCATAAAAGCATGATTACACTGACACAGATATGTACTTAATTAAGGTAAAACTGTAAAGTAAAGAGCCAAATGAATCAGCATATAGAATTAAAAAAACAACACGAAAATTGACAATGAACCAAATGAATCAGAGAAATACACATGTAATTGGAGAACAAGCAAAAGCTTTCAAAGAAGAAAAGTAATAAATTCTATAAATATCTTTCATAAATCTAGCGAATTTCAATCCATCAATGTAAACGCTAATTTATTTCTTTGGTCAACGGCACATTTTCATAGCAAACTGATGAACAATCAAAGTACAAAGCATGTCACTGGTAAATATAATGCTTACTCCGTACATTTTATCCAACCATCATGTAAAATACAGTAATACACACAGCTCAAGGTATTGCTAGGCCTACTGGAGAATAATATGTTGTTCTATCCTTTCATAATACCCCACCATAAATAAAATACATGAGTAATACTGAACCACCACCCACAAGGATCCTAATTACACAAAACCTAAGAAGTTCACCCAGATTTGAGAAAGTTATTCAGAAGGTTATAGAAAGAGATGAAGTACCCAGCACTGGAAGACCTTAGAGACAGAGAAAGTGTGTATAGAAGTTGAGTCCAACACTCTTCTGCATCCTGTCATTCCACTAAGAATATGAGCATGTCACTTAATAAAATTATGCAGTAAAATTGGAAAGATAAACTGTACAACGAAGACAAGACCTGTTGCATAAAAGAGCCATTATGAAGCTGACCAAATTGAGGAAACTTTTTGCGCAGCACCTTCAAAATATAAAAAAATCTTAGGAGTGACAGCAATTAACAGCCAAAAGCAACACAAACACATGAAACTCGTATTGTTTCCCAAAATATATATACTCCAGTTTTAGAGAGCTTCTGCAACCGTAGCAAAGACATGACTATCTTGATTCACAAAGGAAACAACAAACTAACATCCAAATAGACAGTGATTCAATTTACAAAAAATCTACATAAATTTCATCAAAATAATCCCAACACAAACCATTTAAAACAAAGTTTCTGTGAACAAACCATCCAAAATTGCATTGGTGCGACTGGTTTCGCATTTTTATCGAGCTCAGTAAATAAATCTTTGGTTGCAACAGTCAAGAGATGAGAGGTCTGATCTAAATCATTGCTCCGGCCAGACTGTGAATACCTGTTTAAGAAATGGATTCACAAAACAAAAAAAAAAATTTTTAAGACATGAGAAAGGACATTCAATACTCAAGAGGTCTTTATCTGTACGAAAGAAGAAATAACTCACTCCAACAATGCAGATTTTAGCTCAGGAACTGAACGTAGGCACTGAATTGTTGAGTTCATGTAGCATGTGTTTCCCAAATTAAAAAGACCGGCAGAATATCCCTGACACAGATGGGATAAAAAGACGTGATCAAATTCAAGCAACAAAATAGAAAGATATGATGAAGCTCTAGAAACAAGATCATTCAAGATATGGAACATTTACTGAAAGCAAGGAAGTCCCTAATAAATCTACTAATCTTCATGGGCACACACTATTGTCTTGCCGAATGTTCATCAATCTCAGACAAAGGGAGTAGACAAAATCACAATGCAAGAACAAATGAGAGCAATCCTTAACCACTCATCCAGCGCATAACACATTTGTTCGTACTACGAGCAACATACGGCCTTCGCACACCAATATACCATAAGTATTAGTCCTCTTCAAAACCATAGTACAGCAAAAGGATCAGACCTCCATAGGAATTTAGTATTTCCATATGGCTCATAATACCGGGCTCAAAGATGAACCATTGGACTTACTCAGCATTTTAAAAAAAAAAAAAAAATACTTGCAGCTGCTAAAACAACATCAAGCACTAAAAAGAACCAAAAGGTACAAATTCAAAAATTTGAAGTCAAGAGATCACAAGTTCAGGAAACGTTTAGGAGAATTCCAAGCCTAAACAGGAAGATATTCACAAAAAGGAAATTCAAAAATGTAAACCCAACGAACATAAAAATGACAAATTGTAGGAAGCAAAGCAAAGAGCACAAAAATATATACCCAGGCTCTCCTACAAAAATAACAATAGAAATCAAACTCAAACTCAATCCTTAAATCCATACCAAATTTGCTACTTGCTCCTCCTCTGGCAGATCCTCTAAAAAAACTGGACCTTTCTCCGGAGCCTTCACGATCTCATCCGCAGTTCCCATCATCATCAATTTCTGACCCTGAAATCAAGGAAGAAAATAAGCAATAGAAAACAGTAGCTAAAATAAGATTGACTAACAAGAAAGAGAAATATCGCAGACCTCTTTTACTCCCAGCGTCGACCATTCTGCGTCATCCTGAATATGAACGGAACGGTTAATGATCAAACAAATTCAAACTTCATGCCTCGCAAAATAACATAACATCTATAATAAAAGGCTTCCACTATAGCTTCAGATGTAATCATCAATCCACAAAGTTACGATTTTGCCATCGTTGCATCACCTTCAATAAACCGCCTTTAACCATAATCTTTTGCCTTTCAGGTGGAACTCCAGTTAGATCATATAGCTGGCACTTAAAAACAAAAGGTGTCTGGGACGTGTCGACTTCCACCGGAAATGTCTTCTTTTGCCACTTAACACTAACTGCAAATCAAACAGACGTAGCCAGTCAAATCAGATGTGAGTAACTCGTAGCCGAACTATTAAGCATAGTTCAGAATTATTTCCGTAGTCTGATCTGAAACTCTACTTTCTTACTAGGGTAATATGATAACATAAGAAAGCATTTCACCTTCTATGAAACGGAATAATACCATTCATTCAATCGAGAATTCAAATTTTCCAGCTACTGTAATCAATTAAATGATTAATCATCGATTCAAGAGGTGCTCATAACAAGGCAATGAATCATATGAGTAATTCATTAGACAAAGCTACAAAACTCATATATTCACGCATTCAATCCTCTAGCAACTGCAACATCCCTTGCAAACAACAACGTATTTCAATAATGAACTCACTAAACCACTGGCGGAGCTAGGAGGCTAATGGAGGTGGTTTCCCCAAGCCTAAGTACAATTTTTTTTTTTTTTCCGGATCACTCTTAAAAAATCTCGACATTCAAAATGTACTAATTGCTCAAATCCCAGAAGAGTTTTAACAGTTCCCATGAAATCTTCATTTCAATTATTTTTTGCTTCTCCACCAACCCTAACGAATCACTCGGGGTCGACAAAAACGAATCAACTAACGCTTTTGCACCCGACGAAAAACCTCTCCCCCACTAATCGCGTAATCAACAATACATGAAAACTTCCTCGTTTCTACTCCGTATTAGTTTTTGCTTTTCCCACCAACCTTAATCCATAAAATCATTTGGGGTCGACTAAAATGAATCATCTACGGTTTTTACGCCCGACGAAAACTCTCATCATCTAGTGCCCCAAACAATCAAATTATCAACCAAAAAATCAAAGCGATAGTAAATTCAAATCAAATTGAATCAATGGCATCAACGAAACGAAGAGAAAAACAAGAGCACAAAATGAATGAATGAATGAATGAATGAATGAATGAAGATAACCTCGGAGTGAGTGAGCGCCATTGTTGATATTGGAAGAATCATCCATTTTAGGAGAGAAGATGATTGAAGATGACTTGCGAAAGAGGGTTTTTGATTTTGTTGTTGTGATGAGATTTGTTTGTGTTTTGTTTTTGGTCTAATTTAGGGTTTCTGGTTTCCTAATTTGCTTGACTTGCTTAAGGGGTTATTGGTGTACATATTTTTGGATTCGGAAAATTAAATTAAGGGTTTTTTTTTTTTTTTTTTATGTTGTGCCCCTTTAGTTTGTTAGTTTTCTAAC